>CAUYQG010049129.1:0-74258 GCA_963574415.1 Tarsius wallacei | reverse complement strand
GCCCCCCCCCCCCCCGCCCCCCCCCCCCCCCCCCCCCCCCCCCCCCCCCCCCCCCCCCCCCCCCCCCCCCCCCCACGGCTGGGGTTGAAACCACTCTCCAAGGCATGGGACAAACGGGAAAGGAAGACCATTTTTTTCTTTCAGTTCACGGTAGTTCCAACCTCTCCATTATCATTTCTTCTCCTTCCCCCCGCACCCTCTCCCACCCCCATACAAAGAAAGCAGAAAGTTGTCTGAGGAGCACGAGACCATTTTGAAGTGGTATTTGAAAAAGAAAAAGCAGAATAACAGATGACTGGCTCTGAAGTCACACGAGAGGGCGGACAGTTTTCAAATCCGGCCTTGGCACTGAGCTAGCAGATGCGGTGGAGCTTCCTAACCTAAAGGGGACCCCCAAGCCCAGGGCTTCAGCCGTCTCTTTCGCTCCTGACCGCACCACGAGCCCCCCCAGAAACCGTCCCACCACCCTCCGGGAGAAGCATCAAAGAGCCCACGTGCGGCCCGACCGCAGGCCCGGCAGAGAAAGGCGGGCGCAATGACGTCACGCAGCAGCGGGTGATTCCCCAGCCCGTGGCGTCACGCGCCGATGACGTCATCCCGGGCGCTCGCCCCTCCCGGCCGGGCGGCCTCGCGCTCCCGGGTCCGTCCGGCCCTCCCCTCCCCCTTCCACCTGCGGGAGGCGGGGCGGTCGCGGCCCGGCGGAGCGGCGGAGCGGCGGCCCGGCGGGGAGGGGAGGGGAGGGGCGGGGGCGGGGAGGGGGCGCGGGGGGCGGGGAGGGGGCGCGGGGGGCGGGGAGGCGGGGGCGGGGGCCCGCGGGCGAGGCGGTCGGCCCCGGCCGGCGGCGCACAATAGCGCGGCCGCGGGCGGGGGAGGCGGCCCCCGCGCGGCTGCAGCTGGAGCCGAAGGTGGCGGCCCCGCGGGAGACGCCCCCTCACGGCTTCCCCACACACTCCTCCCCCTCGCTCGCCCGTCGCGCCTCCCTCAGGCCCCGCCGTCCCGGCCCCCGCCGCGTCCCCTCCGACTCGCGGCCCTTTCCGCGGAGCCCCGCGCTCGCGAGAGCCCTCGAGGAGCCCGGCGCCCCGCGGCCGTCCGAGCCCCCCGCCCCGCGAGCCCTGCTCCGCGCCGCCCGGCTCCCGCCCGCCCCCTCCGTCCCTCCCTCGCACCCGGGCCCGAGGGGTCCCCGGCACGAGCGGGGAGGGGAGGCGCGGCGGCGGCGGCGGCGGCGAAAGCGAGGCGGCCGCCCGCGCCCACCGCGCGCTCGCTGCGGGCTCGGCCGCCGCCACCCGGGCGGAGGAGGAGGAGGCGCGGAGCCGCGCGGAAGGTGAGCGGCGCGCGGGGCGGGGGCGGCGCGGGCGGCGCCGGCGGGATGGGGGGCCTGGGCCCATTCATTCCCCGCGGCGAGCCGGGCGCCCGGGGCTCCAGGTGAGGCGAGGCGGGCGCCGCCCGGCGAGGCTGGCCGCTCCCGTCGGGCCAACAAAGGCCCCCAGCGCACGCACCGCCGCGATCGCGGGTCTCCGACGCCGGGGGGGCCGGGAGGCAGGGCGGGGTGGGTGCCGGGCTGGGCGGGCGGGCCGGACGGGTCCGGGTCCGGGACCGACTCGCTCCCGAACTTTGCGGTCCTCCAGCGCCAACCCTGGCCGGCTACGAGGACGCCCAGCCGAGCGGCGCTCAGTTCGTTCTGCACGGAAAAATGACCCCGTCCGGGCTGGGGGGCTCACCTTCAGGTTCAGCTCCTGAAATCGACCGGGAGTCCTTGACTTCTGCGGTCCCCCCACCCCGGAGTACCCCGCAACTTGGAAAGTGAAAAACAAATGGGGGAAGGAGAGCGGTCGTTGTTTTATGTTCATTATTCCATTTCAGAAGACATGATTATTATAGCCTTCACTACCTCGAATGTTTTAGCAGTAAGCCTTGCCGGAAGTGTTCTGGAAGAATACTCGAAGTACTGGGTGTACGTTGGCGTTGAGCAAAGTCCTTGTGCTTTTATGCCCCCGACGCAAGCAGGTAGCAAGCACCTATGCAGCTTTCCGGAGTCTGCCGAAGAATTCGTCTTTGCTGGCGTTCATCTTGTCCTTCCTCCTCCCTCCTCTCTGGCAGAACGGACTTCTTATGGCCCTAGTGGGATTTCTACCTTGGCACTTGTAACATTTTTGTTCCTGTTTGGAACATTCTAAATCAGATCCATATGAAAACCATCCCACCTCAACCACAGACTCGGCCCCTCAAAAAGGGTTTTGGAAACATGGACCCAGAAACATTCCCTGAAGCTTATTCATACCCTACCTGGGTTCATGTGTCTACCTAGTAAATTGGCTTATTCAGTCAATTCATTTATCCAACCCTACAAGAGTCTAGAGAACTCCTGTGTTTCAGGCCTTCTGCCAGGGGTATGAGGATTCAGAGTCTATTAAGACATCCCCTGTCCTCAAAGAGCTCAAAGTCTAATGGGTGAGGTAGACAAACAGTGAAGGGCAGCCCTAATCTCTGGGGGACGCCATTTGTACAGGGAGTAGTGTGCAATAATTGAGGTTGCTGGACCTGTTTTACAAGTCTTGTCCTGGCCAAAGTGAGTCCTGTAGGGAAGGTGACCTGCCTCTCACCCATAAGAGAGCACTTAATGAAAAGCTTGTTCAGTTCAGTTCTAGATGCGTTTACTAAGCACATGTTTTGCGGCCCTGTGTTGGGCTTAAAGCAAGCAATGCCTTTAAGGCACGATTTTTGTAAAACAAAACCTAATCACATCAGTGCCTCCTAGCCCTGACTCTTCATTATGTAGTGATAAATCCAGACTCTTTAACATGGAATAATAAACTCAGAGATCAGATACTGTTGGTCTTCACAGCTCACTTTCTATGACTCCCCTGCCAATTTCATTTCTGCTTTTGCATGTGCTGTTTTCTTCCTGGAATGCCTGCCTCCTACCCCTTACCTTCCTGTGGAGATGTCTTTGATGGGCCTCTGGGAAGCAGTCCCTTAGTCGCTCCCCCTTTCCATCCTCTGGCCATGTCACACCACACTTGTAGCTCTCCATAGTACTCTGTTGCAATTATTTGAATTTGTGCCTTTTTCCATTAGTTTGTGAACTTCCTGAGGGCAGGATTTGTTTAGTTTTAATGCCTAATGAAGTTCCTGGTACTGAATAAGTATCTGAATAAGTGAATATGTGAATGAAGAAGCAAGTCAAAGCCCATGAAATAGGGATTACCTAATCCTTGAGGTTAGAACAATTAGTTCTCAAAGTGTGGTCCCTGGACCAGCAGCATCAGCGTTATCTGAGAACTTGCTAACACATTAATGGGTCCCATCTGAGATCTACAAATGAAAAGCTCTGGGGTTGGAGCCCTCAACCTCTGGTTTTTTTTTTTTACATCTCTGTTTGACCCTCCAAGTGATTTTGATGCTTGCTACAGTTTGAGACCACTGGGTTAAAAGACCTACTCTTGATAAAACCAGCACCCTGCTAGCTCCCTCTTTTTGTTTTTCTTTCATAGCACTTACTGCCTGATATTCTGTTCTGTTCCATTCCATTGCATTGCATTCCATTCATCTATCGTCTGTTTCTTGCCACTAGAATGAAAGCTTCCTGAGAGCAGGAAGTTTGTCTGTTTTGTTCGTTGCTTAGGTCCAAGTGTCTAAAACAGTGACTGCATTTAAGCGACTCAAGTATTTGTTGAATGAATAATATAAGATGCTTTGATCTCATTCACTGCCAGCGGCTACACTGGTGTTTTAGTCAAGAATAGTTCTCAGAATGAAGAGGAACCACAGTCCAGTATGAAAATCCAAGGGGATCCTAACATTTTTGGGAGATTTGCTTCAGGTTGAGCTTTTCCCTTTTATATCTATCTCCAGCCAGAGCCTGTAGGATTTTTTACTTTAGAGTTTTTGTTGTTTTTGTTTTTAACCATGACCTGAAAACTGTTGCAATATCCTATGCCAGGATTGTTTCTTGGGACTTTGCAACTTGGTTTTGCAAGTCTAAATAAGCACCCTAACTTTTGGGTCTTTTAACTTGAAGCTGTCTCTTCCGGGTCTCCTGTGGTTTTTGTCTTTCTCTAGTGATACTTAAAGCCATACAAGGGCTTGTTTGACTCCATACAAAGGTTTCTCTTCCTTATGAAGCTCTGACAATGCTTTGTTTCTTTCATTTTCTTATTAACCTAAGATTCTGAGCCTAGTTTTCTCCTTTCCTAGCTTTCCTCTGGGAGAGTGGCTTCATTTATTCATCCATTTTCTTATAAAGTTTTTGAGTCCTCCTCTGCCATGTGCCAGACCCTATGTTGGGACAGGATGTTCAGCCATACAAACGTGTAGTCCACGTCTTTGAGGAGCTAAAGATAATACAGCATGGTATGAAAAGTGCCGAAATGAAGAGATAAAACAGAAGGATAAGAAATATGCTGTATCATCATAAAGATGGGAGAAAGCTGCCTTTCTAATTTTTTCCGCCAATTTAGGAATAGTTTGTCAAACGTTATTTTGACAGACTTAAAAAAATTTTTTTTAGGAGGTTGGTGACTTTGTTGGGGAAAACTAAAAAAATTGAGGTAGATCAACAGTTGCCAGTTTGAGACAATTCTCAATTCTGTTGTTGCTGGTTCTAATTAATTTTTTTGATCCCCTTTTCTTTTTTAATCTTTCTAAATCATAACCAGAATGTGAGACTAAAACTTTGTTTTGGTATGGTAAAGTGAGAAGTTTAAGGTTATCATTTTACTACAGTTTATTTTATATTTTCAAAAAGCCATAAGCAGAATATGCATCTAAAAAATAGCTAGAAGAAAGCTGGGCATGGTGGCTCACACCTGTAGTCCCAGCTACCTTGGGTGGTGGAGGCAAGAGGACTGCCTGAGCCCAGGGGTTGGAGATTAGCCTGGGCAACTTGATGAGACCTGTTTCTACAATAAAAAAAAAAAAAAAAGTTAGCTGGGTGTGGTGATGTTCACCTGTAGTTCCAGCTACATGGAGGGCTGAGGTGGAAGGATTGCTTGAGCCCAGACGGTCGAGGCCACAGTGGCCGTGAATGTGCCAGTGCACTTTAGTCTGGGTGACAGAGTGAGACTCCAACTCAGAAAAAAAAATAGCTCTTTTAGAGGATTTTTGAATATTCACAACATAATGAAATGATAAATGTTTGAGGTGATAGGCTGATTACTCTGATTTGATCATTACACATTATATACATATCAAAATATCACTTTGTAGCCTATATGTATATACAGTTGTTACATATCAACTAAAAAGGAAAAATGCATTAGTTTAAATTAATAGTCAATATATTCACACTTCAAAATAAAACATTTAAAAAACACTCCTCCCACTCCAGTATCTACTCATTCTGGGTCTTTTATCTGCTCATTAGTAAAAAAAAAAAAAAACAATACATCTCTTCATAGATGTTATTTTAATTCCTCAGAGGTAATGTAATTTGCAGTGGGAAAAAAATGGAACCTGGGAAAATTGGTGCACCTTAGTTTTTGTGTTACTGCTTGAACTTGTGGAAGTTATTTTTATCTCTGTGCCTTTTGTCCCTACTGTAAAATGGGGATAGTAACAGTTGCTGTGACTAGCTTACAGGACCATGAAGCAATTAATTAAATATTGACTATAAAAAAACTGAAAAATATAATTGTTAGCTGGTTGTTAGTGGTAGTAAACTTATTAACAATGGCTTACATAATTGAACACCTGTTCTGTACGAGGCACTATGTGAGATGTTTAATATGTTTTCTCTAACTCTCAGAATAACCTTGTAAGATGATTGCTGATATTTCTATTGTGTAGATAAGGAAGCTGAGGGTCATACTAGTAAAGATAACTTATTTAAGGTTTTGGAGCAGACCTGAATTCCAGTTCATATCCATCCAACTCCAACAATTTTGTGCTGTTTTCGGTAACCAGGCTGCTTTTATTTTTTCTGCATGGAGGATATAGGAGTGTTTTGCAAATAAATATATTGCTGTAAAGCTAAAATTTCTTCTGTTTAGTCTGCTCTTTATGGTGTATATTAGGTTGGTGAAGACAGATTTACATTCATTCACGTTTATCATTCATACAGTAAAAAGAATAACATCTTTCCTGAATGTTATTTTGTTCAGTCTTCACAACAGCCCTGGAAGAGAGGTATTCTCATTTTAGGAGTTAGGAGACTGGGTATCCTAGAAGTCTTGGCTTGCTCAGATAACATCATTAACAAATGCCTGAATATTGATTTAAAGCCACATTTTAAAATTCTAAATGTAATACTTTACTTTTGCCACTATAAAATATTGCCTTTTAAACTCTATCAAACTAAACTTGGGGGCACTAGAAACATTCTTTAAGATTGCTTCCTAATCTCTTTAGCCTCTTCTCCATAAGAAAACCCTGACTGAAGTTCGCAGTGTAAACTAGAAAAAATAATTGCTGATAAAACCTGTGTCAGATGGTCATAATATTGCAGACTTAGCAGACAATACTTTTTACTGAAGCTGCAAAATTAGGCATTATCCAGTATTTTGAATCACCTGTGCCTGAATACTCATTTCCTTTTGCCATAATAAGTTTATTAATGTAATGTATTACATTTTCCTGCCCTTGTTTTAAGCCTTTTCTCTCATGAGTAAGTTCCTCCTCTCTCCCATTCTTTTAGTTTTTGAGATGGGAGAAATTATTTATGTGCTAGGATGTCACATATCATCCCCTCTCGAGCAATAGTATAGTAATAGGTCTAGAGAGAAGCAGAGGTTCACTGATCCCTCATTAATATGATATTTTTGTGTATTGATTAATTCTCTAGAATTCACCTGAGTCTTAGTTTGCAGTAAAGTGTCTTGGTTTTTATTCTTGGAGTCCGGGTTAGGTAATTTGCATGCAGCATTGGAAACTTTCTTGTTTATGGGGCTACTTTCTTTTACGTTTCTACTTCCAGACCTCTCCAGAGTCCCTTTTCCTTTCAGACTGTAAGTACCAACTAAGGCTGGCAAGATTTTCTTCTTTATAGAATCTGCCTTTTGAATCTTTTGGGAAGATAAATGACAACGGCAGTATATTCATGGCTTCTGCCCTCCTCTGCCTGCCTGTATCTTCAAGGCTCGACTTTCTTTTTCTTTTTTTCTTTTTTTTAGAGATGTGAGATGCAACAATTCAGGATTAGGTATACAAGTGGTCATCATACTCAAGGCCTGACTATCTTATTCCGTCCTTGATTCCCACAAAGCTAGTATTAATGTCTTCCTCATTTGAATCCTTGTCCTCATAGTACTTAATGTTAATTGTATTAACGCAACATTATCTGTCACTTTCTAGGGAAGGAGAGAGATGTAGAAGGAAGTACACAAAATTTCAAGTTAGACGAAGAGCTACTTGGAGACAACTTATTTAAATCTTTGTTTCTTCATTTGGAAGAAATTATACTCAACTCACAGAGCTGTTGCAAAGAATAAATTAATAATATATGTAAAAATTGTAAGATGTTGAGCTATGTAAATGTTAGGTAGAATAGTTGTAATTTTATGACTACAATTATGTATAGCAGTAGTTTTAATTTTGGCTGTACACTTGAACTACTTGTACAGATTTAAGGAAATACAGTTGCCTGGGTTCTGTCTCAGGTTTACTTAATTGGCATCTCTGTTTGTAAAGGATTATAGGTGATTCTGATATGCAAACAAAATTGAGAAGCACTGCCTTATAATATTTTGTATAAATGTCTTATGTATCTATTATATGAAAACTATAATGTTTTTATTGCTGTTTAAAGTTTATTCATTTGCTAAACACACATTAAGCATCAGATATTGTCATGGGCTCTGAAATGTACCTAGCCCCTACCATTGAATTTTTAGTTTCCTGGAGAAATGGACATTTATACAGACAATTACACAATATTGAGACAAAAAATAGCATATGAGGATATGTGCAGGTGCTACGTGAACACAAAGGAAGGACACTTAAAATGGGGGTGGCCTAGCAAGCCATCCTAAAGGAAGTGACACCTAAATGGGCTCTGAAAAATAAGTAGAGTGAAGCAACATGGAGGAAGGATGAGAAGAAAGGGGACATGATGGACATTCTTGAAAGAGAGAGCAGTGTGAGGATGGAAGATTTTAGAGCCTGTTTGGGAAGCCCTTATAATCCTATAAGAGGTACTGCTTTATACTCATTTTACAGATGTGGAGTAGTTTAGTATGCTTAGAAGATAGGGTGCAACGTGGGAAGGGGTGAGGGCAGAGAGGATGGCCCAGATGATGAAGAGCCTTTTGTATAATGCAGAAAGTACTTTTACTAATATTATCTCACTTTATTCTTTGAATAATCCTCTGGGTTAGCTAGGATAGGTGGTGCTTTATTTTCATTTTATAGAAGAAAACACAGATTCATTGAATTGCTAAGGCTCTGCAGCACAGCTAAGATTTGAAGCCAGGTTCTTCTGAGTCTTCACCTCATGCTTCTATTACAACATAGTTGTCTTAGACTTTAGAGTATTGTGAAAATCAGGCAAGCTCTATGAATATATGCACAGTGATTTGTAAACTAGTAAGTGCTAGACTGATGCTGGCTGTTAATTAGGAGTTTGCAGTAAAGTGACCTTCACAGGTGCTTTTAGCTCTAAGATTCTGTGGACATTCTGTAGGATTCTCTTTTATCTCTGACATTTAAATTTTTTTTTCTCAGAACTCCAACATCGAAAATATTGTAATAATCACTCTTCCAATTTGAGTGTCTATACGCAAGCCCCGTTGCCTGTCCTAAAAGTACATTTATGAGTCGGGCTTGGTGGCTCAGCCTGTAATCCCGTGCTTTGGGAGGCCGAGGTGAGTGGATTGCCTGAGCCTGAGGGTTTGAGACCCGCCTGGGCAACTTGACGAGACCTCATCTCTACAATAAATCAAAAAATTAGCCAGGCATGGTAGTGTGCGCCTGTAGTTCCAGCTACTTGGAAGGCTGAGGTGGAAGGATTGCTGGAGCCCAGCAGGTCGAGGCTGCGGTGACCGGGAGCGGCCACTGCACTCCAGTCTGAGAGACAGAGACTTCAACTCAAAAAAAAAAAAAAAATTATGTTTATTATGAAAATAATGCGGTTTTCTCATAGCAAATTTAGAGAACACAGAATAACAGTGAGAGTAGGTAAAAGTTTAGAGCTGTGCTGCTCAGTATGGTAGCTACTTAATAATAATTTCTTCAGAATTTTATCAGAGAGGGATAACCAATATTTTCTTCTAATCTTTTTAAAAAATGAGTTTGGATTGTGAGCTCACTGTTTCTCAGCCACCTTCCTTACCCCATACTTTGGGGATAAATGAGATCAGGAACAAATCAATGTCACCCACCTCATTAGAACTGATTTTTTTTTTTTTTTTTTTGAGTTGGAGTCTCACTCTGTCACCCAGACTGGAGTGCAGTGGCACGCTCCCGGTCACCGCAGCCTCGACCTGCTGGGCTCCGGAGATCCTTCCGCCTCAGCCTTCCAAGTAGCCGGAACTACAGGCACATGCTACCACGCCCAGCTGATTTTTTATTTATTGTAGAGGCGGGTCTTGAACCCGCGGGCTCAGGCAGTCCACTCGCCTCGGCCTCCCAAAGTGCTGGGATTACAGGCTGAGCCACCGAGCCCGGCAGAACTGATCTTTTACTGAGGACTTTCATAGTGCTAAGCGTTTCACATTTAACTTCTCATTTAATTCTCAAAATAATCCTGTAAGAGGTACTATTTTATGCTCATTTTTCAGATAAGTTTAGGAGCAGAAACATCAAGCTGTTACATAAACACTTTTTTGATTATTACTGTGTAACCACAGCAAGTCACTTAACCATCCTGAACCTGTTTTCCTTAGCTGTTATATAGATGTGTTGAATTTGATGCTACTTCCTAGCTCAAATATTTTAACAGTAATTCTTTCTTCCTCCTCCCTGCTCTTACTTCCCCTTTCCCTGTATTACACTAGAATGTAGTCCATCAGTAACAGTGTTCTTACTATGGAAAACATTCCCAGTAGGTACTGCTGACCGAGGCACTTCATTTTTCCTTGCCTTGAAAAAAACTTCAAGTTCCGGCCGTGCTCAGTGATTCAGTCTGTAATCCCAGCACTTTGGGAGGTCTAGGCGAGTGGATTTCCTGAGCCCGAGGGTTCTAGACCAGCCCTGGCAACTTGGCGAGACCTCGTCTCTACAATAAATCAAAAATTAGCCAGATGTGGTTGCATGCCTGTTGCTCTGGCTACTCGGAAGACTGAGGCAGAAGGATCGCCGGAGCCCAGCAGGTCGATGCTGGGCCGATGGAGTAAGACTCCAACTCAAAACAAAACAAAAAAACACAAAACTTCAAGTTCCTTGGAGAATGGTAAAAGTTGTTTACAATTTTTTCTAACTCTTCCCAAAAATCATTTTTCTATCCATTGCTGCTTGCCAGAGAAACGTCCTAAATTGACTACATGACTTATAGTGGTTCAACTTAACGATTTCTTTCTTTCTTTTTAAGAGATAGGGTCTGTCTTATCAGTTGCCCAGGCTGGAATACAATGGAGTCCTCATAGTTCACTGCGACTTCAAACTCCTAGGCTCAAGTGATCCTGATGCCTCAGCCTCCCTAGTTGTTGGAATTACAGTCATGAGCCACTGGGCTGGGCTCTAACTTAATGGTTTTTCAACTTTACAATGGGATGAAAGTGATATGCATACGGTAGAAACTGCACTTTGAATATCCATACAGTCATTTACTTTCAGTACAGTATTAAATAAATTTCTTGAGATATTCAATATCTTATTATAAAGTAGACTTTGTGTTCGATGATTTGGCCTAACTGGAAGCTAAGGTAGGTGTTCTGAACACGTTTAAGGTAGGGTAGGCTAAGCTGTGATGTTCAGTAGGCTAGGTGTATTAAATGCATTTTCTACTTAAGATATTTTCAATTCATGATGGGCTTATTGGATCGTAACCTCATCATAATTTGAGGAGTATCTGTACATCTCTGTGATGCTTCTATTTATCTATTAATTAGTCTACATGTATTTATTGATTTATTCCTATGTGAAACCATTGTACTTAATCCTAGGGATACAATCATAAATATTACAGACATGGTCCTTGTCCTTGTTCTTTAAAGATTACATTCCAGAGGGCAATACAGAGAAAAGCAAGTAGATATACAAATGAATAGTTGCAGGTTTTGATAAGCCCTACAAAAGAGATAAAAGACTAATGTTGAGAATTTTGGAGTGATAAGGGAAAGACCTCATTTAGGAGATGATGCTTTTAAACTGAGATGTGCAAGATAAGTAGATTTTAGTCATGTAGAAAATGAGATGAAGAGCATGTCAGGCAGAGGGAACATTTTAAATGCACAAAGGCCCTGAGAGTAGGTAAAAGTTTAGAGCTATGTTGCTCAGTATGGTAGCTACTTAGCCAGTGTGTGACTATTGAGCACTTGAAATGTGGCTGATTCAAATAGAAAAATGCTGTAAAGTGTAAAATAAATACCAGATTTTGAAGACTTAGTACTGAAAAAAGAATGTAAGATGATTCATTAACTTTTAGTATTGATTATATGTTGAAATGTTAGTATTTGGGATAGATTGAGTTAAAAATATTTTTAAATTTTCACTTTTAAACTTTAAAATATGGCAACAAGAAAATTTGATATTACATATAAGGCCTGTGTTTATGACTAACATATTTCTATTGAACACTGCTGGTATAACTCAACATAGGGGAACTAATAAGAGGTCATTATGGCTGTTGTATAGGGAGCAAGAGTGGATGGTATGAGATGAGGTTGGAGTGGTAGGAAGAAACGTTTCAAAATGCTACCCTGTATAATATCCTAGTTAATTCTGAGAGACTGAGAGGGGATTATTAAATCTGATTTTATAGATGGAGATCATTAGTAATTACTAAGGCCTACTGTCTCCCCACAGTGCCAGAATAAGGAGATGAACCAGCACTTTCAGCATAGTGTCATGGGAGTAGAATACGCCATCTAATTGTCAGCTAAAAAAACAAGTATATATTGATGAAGAATAAATTGATTAATTCAAATTTCCAAGTGGTCTTGAGCCTGCCTCTGGGTATCTGCACTAGATCTAAGTAGACTTGGTCAGAGATTGAATTTCTCCTGTAGGCTGACTCTTCTTGAAGCTGTTTCATCTTATGCCTCTTTCAGCTTTTATGTATGTTAACATTTTTAATAATAAAATATTAGGGGAGCAGTGTTTGTAGCGAGCACCTCATACTTATCATTTAGATTCTGTGATATTTTGCTGTATTTACTTTATTGCATGTCTGTACATCCCTCAGTCCATTCATTAATCCATCGTATTTTGAAGCATTTCAAAATAAGTTGCAGACATCAGTACACCTCACCTTTAAACACTTTAGCATTCATCTCCTTATTTGTTAACACAGAACTGTACTGTTACTCGCATACTGCTTATGTGGGTTTATGTTATGTGGCATTATTTGATTAATGTCTTTCTGAACTATACTGTTACTTGCACACTGTTACTGTGGCATTATTTGATTAATGTCTGTCGGCTCTGGACCCCAAGCTCCAGAGACTCATTTATCTTTAAAGCATGGTACCCTCAAGATAATGAGTTTTAACATAGTACCCATTTCCTAAAAACTATTTGTTGTTGTTGTTCATTGTTGTATCCCCAGTGCCTAAAATGTTGTAGGCACTCTCTAAATATTTTTTGATTGGATCAATGAAAGTAGAGCCAGCATTCAAACTGTAGTTCATATAACTTATTTTCTAAGACCCTTTGTTTATTTTTCTCAAGTTCAATGAGCATAAAGGAATCTTTTCAATGTCTGGTGCTGGGAGAAGAGAGGAGAGAAGAAAACTTACTGTGCTAAATACTTGTATGTAGCTGCCCAGTGCAGATACCTCTGGCCTGAGTAAAAGTTGAAAGTATGCTCTGATGCTGTCTAAGGATGTGGAAAATTCTTAAAGCTGATGAACAGTTACTTTGCTGTTCTGGGTCTTTATTTCATTTGAGTTGAGGAATTACATATTACTAAAAAATATCATTGGACTGAAGTCCTTCTAGGCGTATTTGCCGTCTAGAGAGTTAGTTCTTTTTAGTACTATACAAGGCAATGTTTCAAAATTGGCAGTTTACTTTTAGATTAGTATGGGTTTCTTTAAAGTGCTACACAATTTTAATAAGGCTTAACAAACATAATATTACTAATTTTGCTCCATTAAAAATAACACAGTTCTATTTCACAAACTTTTGTAAAACTATTAATAACTTTAAAATTCAACCATTGATTCCATCATTCTAACAAAGAAATTATTTTTTGTTTCATTTTTCACATATAAAAACATACATATTTACATAGTAATCATAATGTAGACCTAAGTTTGTTTGCCCTTTTTTCTTGACCTATAACCATTTCCCCATGTTTCTCCTTAGTCTTCATTGTACAATTTAAGGTAATATTCCATGATTTACCTAAAACCATTGTAACAGTCAGTGTTCTACCAGAGAAGCCGTACCAGTAGGATAATTCTTTCTCAGGGAAACCTCAGTTTTACACTCAAAGCTTTTCAACTGATTGAATGTAGCCCACTAGATTATGAAGGCTAACATTATTTTCTTAAAGTCAACAGTTAACCATATCTACAAAATACCTTCACAGTAACACCTAGATTAGGGTTTAATTGCATAACTGAGTACTGCAACCTAGCCACGTTGACACATAAAATCAACCATCAGGTTTAGGTTTTTAGGGTCTTTTTCCTATTACAAATTATGCCATAATTTTACCTATAATACTGCATATAGCTTTCTCCTTTCAAATATTTCTTTAGAATAAATTCCCATAGGTGGAATTACTGGTTCAAAGGTTTCAAGACCTAATGGGCTCTTGATAGGATTTAATATTTGCAGACTGAAAAAATACCATCATAGCCTTTTTTTAGTGAGTTCTTTAGGAATGTGCCTATTCATTGCACTCATTTCCCTTTTCCATGAACCTGAATTTCTCCCTGTGTTTTCTAGCTCTGGAAATAGCATGCTTTTCTTCAGAGTTATCTTCAGTTGCACTCTTATTCTCTTCCCGCCACTTTTTCCCTGTCCTTCACCTCTCCCTGCCTCTTACCCTCCAGACTTTGCTTCATATATATCACAGGTAAAATAGAAGCTTCATGTTCCTATACTGATCTAAGAATTTACTTGGGTTTGTACTCATTCTTGCCTTTGCCTGTTTTTCAATGAAAGAAGTGATTTTCTAGGAAAGGTCTGCTTCTCCACGTGCTTTTGGATTTCTTCCCATGGTCCCATCTTAGAAACCTCACTTCATGGCATCTTTTTTTTTTTTTCCCCTTCCTACCCCTGTACACCTCATGGCATCCTTAAGTTTTGTCTTCTACTGAGTTGTCATAAGCAGCAGTCAGACATTCTTTTTTAAAGGAAAACAACTTTCTTCTTCCCCACCAAACAAAAGCATTCCTGAGATCCCATGTTAGCCTCTAGCAAAACCGATTTCTGCTCTCCTTCAAAGCCAGTCTTCTTTAAATAGCTGTTTACAACTTCTGCTTCCAGTTCTTTACATCCTACTTATTCTGCAGCCTGCTCCACTCTACTTCTGTCCCACCACCCCATCGCAGCTGCTCTTGGTAAGGCTATTGATGATGCCCATGGTACCAAATCTGATTTTTTTTTTAAAAAGCAAGCAAACAAAATCCATAGCCACACACATATACATCCAATAATCCCTTAGTATTATAAAAATACTCAGTAGTGGTTCAAATGTCATATTTTATTTTATTTTATTTATTTTTTAAATTGTAGTCTCACTCCGTCGCCCAGGCTGGAGTGCAGTGGCACACTCACAGCCATCCCAGTGTCGACCTGCTGGGCTCTAGCGATCCTTCCGCCTTAGCCTTCCTAGTAGCTGGAACTACAGGCACACACTACCACGCACAGCTAATTTTTAAAATTTATTGTAGAGACAAGGTCTCACCAAGTTGTCTGGGGTGGTCTCAAACCCGCGAGTTCAGGCAGTTCGCTTGCCTTGGCCTCCCAAAGTGCTGGGATTATAGGCTGAGCCACCAAGACTGGCCCAAATGTTATATTTAAAAAAAAAAAGTTTGAAACAGAATTCAGAAAGTCTACACAGAGATTGGTTGATGTGTTTTATGTCTCTTAACCTCTAAATTTTATCTCAGTCTGTTTTTTCCTTTTCAGTTTATTTGTTGAATAAACATTGTACTGTAGTGTGTCTCATTGTCTGTAGTTTGAATCTCTGTTTAACAAGTTCCTTGGTCTTATGTATTTCTTGTAAATTAGTAGTTGTATTTAGAAACTTGATCAGATTCAGGTTTTTTGGTTTTATTTTGCTTTTGCATGGCCATTTCACGGGTGTGTTCTCTCATCAAAAGGTTCATAATGCCTGGGCAGCCCCCTTTTCTTGTGATGTTAGCAAACCTTTTCATTCTCATTTTACTGGACATCTCAGCATTTGCCATTCTTTTTTTTTTTTTTTTGAGTTGGAGTCTCATTCTGTCACCCAGGCTGGAGTGCAGTGGCATACTTCCGGCCACTGCAGCCTCGATCCGCTGGGCTTCAGCGATCCTTCTGCCTCAGCCTTCCAAGTAGCTGGAACTACAGGCACGCACTACCACGCCTGGCTAATTTTTGATTTATTGTAGAGATGAGGTTTCGCCAAGTTGCCCAGGCAGGTCTCGAACCGCGGGCTCAGGCAATCCACTCACCTCAGCTTCCCAAAGCGCAGGATTACAGGCTGAGCCACCGTGCCTTCTGAGATATCACTCTCCTTGTTTTCTCCTTCTGTTGGACATGCTTCAGTTTATTTTGTTGCTTTTTTCTACCTTGATTTTAAATGTTAGAATTCCTCAAGGGGGAGAGCCTCTATTTGTCTTAACACCATAGTTTTCTTATTTGATCTCATTAATTTTCCTGCCTCTGTACACTATATATATGCTGACAACTCCCATATTTTCCTAGGTCTCTCTAGCCCAAACCTCTCTCCTTAACTCTAGATCTATATATCCAATTGCCCATATGATATTTCCACTTGGTGGTCTTATAACATTGTTACAGCTGATTAGGTTCTTAGGCCCACTACCTAGAAAAGCCAAGACTAAGGTGGCAGCTGTTACAGTAGAGAAAGAGTTTAATAATCACAAGGCAGCTGAGTGAGGAGGACCAGAGATATTTCTTAATCTTCACTGAGATGTTTATGGGTAATTTGGTGGGCAGGGGATGAGAGAATTGGGACCAGTGTTTGGTTGGGGATGAAATCACAGAGGTGCTGAGTTTGTTTTTGTGTATCAGTTCAATTTTGGGTGGGTTCATGGGTCACTGGTCCAGTTGGCATCAGATGATCTACCAGAATGCAGAGTCTGAAAAGCTGTCTTAGGTTTAAGTTACAGATCTTGTGCACAATAGATGTGGGAGGGGAAATCCCTAGTGATCAAAGCCATTCACTGTACCATCAAGGATGTCAGCTTGACCTACAGCCCACAGCTCTTCAAGAGAAAAACAAGTTAGTTAATCTTGCAGGCAGCCCCAGGGGCTAGGATGTGCATGGAGGGAGAAAAGGTCAGAGAGAACCTTATGATTTATCTGTGCTGATATCCTAATAGAGTTCAGGCTCCTATCACAATCTAACCTTGTGGACTTTTATTGATCTCATATGGGAGGTTTCAACATTTTCAACTTATGTGCTCTAAAACTGCATTCTTGGTTTTTCCCCCACAATCCTTTTTTGGTCCTAGTTATCCCTGTCTTGGTAAGTGGCACCTTTTCCCAGTTGTTCAAACCAGAAATTTAAAAGAAATCTCTGACACCTTCATCTCTCTTATCTTCCATCTTTAGTCTTGTCAATTTTATCTGCTGTGTGTTTCTAAAATCCATTCACCTCTCTCCTTTTCTGTTGTCACCTTCTAATCCAAGTTACCACCATCTCTTCCCGGAAACTACTGCAGTAATCTTTTAACTGAACTCTTTACTTAACACCTTTAAAGGATTTTCATTTAAGAGAGAATGTATACAATCCTTACGTGATTTATAAGGTTCAGAGTGACATGTCCCTTTCCCTTGTGCCACTCTCCACCTCAATGGCTTGCTTCCTTCTCTCTCTGTCTCTCTCTCTCTCCCCCTCTCCCTCTCCCTCCCTCCTATTTTACAGAGTTTGAGAAAGTCTTTCTTGTTTTTGGAACTTCACACCTGTTCTTTTCCCCTAATATACTCTTCAGAATTGTGGCTTCTCCCTCCCTTCTTTTCTTTCTTTAGTAAACAATTATTCAGTATTTACTGGAACAAGACCTTTCTAATCTAAAGAAGATCCCCTCTACATTCTCTTACAGCACTTTATTTTTTGTAATGGTATTTATAATGATTTGTAATTCTATACTTATTTGATTGTTACTTGTCTAGACTTTCAGCTCCATGGAGTCAAAGGTCATATCTCTTTTGGTCACCACTGTACCACATTACTTAGTACAGTGCCTGGAACATAGTGTGGGTTGTAAATATTTGAATAAATAAGCTCATGCCATCAATCCAGTGAATTATCAAGCCTTGTCAGTTTTATCTCTGAAATTTTTTTCAAGTTTATTTCTATTTCTCTACCGCTGCTGCTCTGGTTTAGACCACAATCATCTCTTTCCTTGACTTTCAGTAACTTTTTAACTTGTGTCTTGACAACCTGTCTTTCTACCCTCTTATTTATTCATTATTTTGCCTGGAGTAATTTTTCTCATGCTGTTGCTGTTCTACCCAAAAGCCATCATTGTGTTCTCATTGCTTATAGGATAATAAATAAATTAGTTTGTTATTCTGGGAACTTAACAATTTGACCCCACCTACCTCTTCAGCCTCATTTCTTCTGATCCTGCTCTCTAAAAAGTCTCTAAGTTTTGTATTATATCACCCTGTTCTCTCAGCCTGGAATTCTTTTTTCCTCTATGCTATTAAAGCTCTTCATTCTTCAAGATCCAATTTGGATACCATTTCTTCCATGTATGTTTTCCTGGTCCTCCATCCACTCATACATGATTATAAGTTCCTAGAGGGTACTACTTTCTTTAATTTTGCTATATTCTCAGAATCTTGAACAGGGCCTGACTTGTAGTAGGCTCAGATAATAAATGTTGAATGATTGAATAAAATAATCTGCTTATGCAGTCAGAGAACATGTATTCACCAAACTATCTTGAATTTCCATAGCACCCTTCCCATCTTTTACACTATTATTACATATATTGAAGCTCATTTGTTATCTGTAGGGTCTGATCACTTGTAAAATTAGCCCCCACTCAAACATGCCTCCTTGCTTACTTTAAGGTCTGTTTATTTACTCACTTTGTCAGTAAGTGCCTTTCTGATGCTAGAATGGTTAACATTTAACAGTGTGATACAAATAGATTCTAAAATGAAAATTGAAGAATCTGATGAAGTTGAAATAAAATGATGTTGCAGGAGACTTGAACCACACACACAAAACTGACAAATGAGAATTAGGTAAAGTTAGATCAGTTTAAAATTAAAAGAAAAATTAATGTGGGTAATGACATAGGACATTCAGAGGACAATAATTTGAGTAACAAAGGAATAAGAGAGCCCCTTGGGAGAAATTGGTGAAGCTCTTGAATATTTTTACAAAACTGATAATCTCATCAATATGTTTTGAAAGCTAGATGTGAAGTGGCAGATGTTCTTTGTTTTAAGAATTACCTTTGTAACAATCATAACAAATTTTGTTAAATTAAGAATTATAAAAATAGTTCTGTATTTGTCTTGATAAATTAAAGGCCCAATAAACATTTTTATTTAATTACTAAGAAATTTTGGTACATTGTCAGTTACCTTTAAGTGATATTTTTGGGCACTGGTTAGCCTCACATATTAAGAACCCCCTCTGTATATGCTGGGTCTTCTATTAGATTTAGTTCCCCAGGGTCGGGGGCTATGCTTATATTTATTATATTGCTACGATGCCTAATCAGAGTCTGGTACATAGGAGGTGCCTAATAAATGCATAGGGATAAGAAGTGACTAATAATTGAAGGGGCTCAAGGTAAAGCTCCTTGAAAGGTATGGTTTGGTCTAGAGCTTGTATAGCAGGCATATGGTAGAGTTTCTGTTATACTTTGTTTGATCCAAAAGGAAAACCTCTCTATTCTTCCTTTTGCCACCTCCTGCCTAGTGCATACTTTAATATTCAGAATCTGTTCTCTGCCTCAATAGCTCTTGTTCTCATTGTAATTCTTCCTGGAGATTGAGATGGAAATGAGCAAGGCTTTGGGCTGCTGCCTGGACATCCACATTCATGAGAACTTAGAAATGCAGAGGGACCGAATGCCATGCCTGACCTAGACAGCTCCAGGTCGGCCAATCATTGCTTTCCTGCCTCTCCCTTTGTTCCCTGTGCCTCTAGCCTCCTATCTGCTGGAGGTTTGTGCTACAGCTGTTTATACCAATTAATGTAATGCTAATGTGCCCCTTAATGAAGCCATGGAAGCACAAGGTCTTGGATAAGAACTGCATAGTGGCAACCTTCAAAGTACTTTTTCACTAACTATTGTACTAGGCACCTGAATACCTTTTTACATTGTTCTTGAAACCATGGAAACAGAAGTTGAATATGACCTTAGCCTTGGGAGTCTTTCTAGAATAAGGAAAAAAGAAAAAAGAAAACCAGCCTCAGAGATGATAAAAACTCATGCCAAATTAATAGTTCCAAACTTCTAATTTCAACAAAGCTCTAACTCATGTAAATATAACTTTATTCTCTCTCTTTATTGCATACCAGTTATAAACCTCTGCCCCTGACCTAACTTTGAATTCTGTGGCCCTGCCATTTCCCATGTGATCTGGGGGGAGTAGTTTTAGTTTCCTGATCCTTAAAATGGTACTAATAATAGTACCCACTTCATAGGTTTGTTATTAGGTTTACATGAGGCAATAGTTGTAAAACACTTAGCAAATTTTGACACATAAGAAGTCCTTAGCAGATGTTGGCTATCATTATTATTAAAGAGCAGAGAAGCTGTAATGATCCTTTAGGATCATTAATTTCCAACCCTGTCCTTGGAACCTTTGTTTCTAATCCTTTTTCAATTAAAATATAAGACTTGTGGCTGGGCGCGGTGGCTCAAGCCTGTAATGCCAGCACTTTGGGAGGCTGAGGTGAGGGGATTGCCTGAGCCCACAGGTTCGAGAACAGCCTTGGGCAACTTGGTGAGACCTCATCTCTACAATAAATAAAAAAAATTAGCTGGGCGTGGTAGGTTGCCTGCCTGTAGTTCCGGTTTCTTGGAAGGCTGAGGCAGAAGGATCGCCTGAGCCCAGTGAGTCGATGCTGGGGTGACTGTGAATGTGCCACTGCACTCCAGCCTGGGCGATGGAGTGAGACTCTAACTCAAAAAAAAAAAAAAAAGAATATAAGCCTTGTAATAACAAGAACCTTGTTTGCTTGCTTCCCTGTGTCTGCAACTCCTGCCAATTTTTATAGTATGTAGTAGATGTTTAATAAGTATTTGACGAATTAATAAATTATTCTGGGTAAAATTAGATACTCCAGTGGCTTGAATCTTTTATTTATTTACAGTTGTTTGTATGAATTTTCACTTTTAAAAAATAGTTTTTGTGTTATGTCCTTGATTTTTTCCAATGTCTTTGTTTCCTTCTACATTGTAAGTCTTTAAGAATGGGGGATTGTGATTTCTGTTATGGGAATATCCCTGTAGCTCCTACTGTGATATTTTTTTGTGCACAGTTGTTAATGATTAGTAATTACTGACAACTGGTTGTAAAAAAAATCACTTGTAGTCAACATTAATTTATTGAGCAAAGACCAGTATGTACTGTGGCATCATTCCTGACCTTAAGAAGTTGTGAATTTGTGGGTGCAGTTTTTGGTGGCAAGAGACACCTTATTACTATTGTAAATGTTGTTGTTTACACTTGAAATACTCCTCTCCCTCCTTCCTGCCTTTTTGCCAGATGACATACTACTCATTCTTCAGGACTCAATCTCCACAGTCAAGTCTTTCTTCCTCTTCTGTGTGATTCCTCTTTATGTATTTTATATAAATCTCTTCATGGAGGAAGTGGGTAACTTTTGCAAATGAGGTGATTTTTTTTTTTTTTTTTTTGATTCAAGGTCTTATTCTGTCACTCAGGCTAGAGTGCATCACTTAGGCTAGAGTGCTGTGGCAGTTACGACTCACCGTAGCCTCGAACTCCTGGGCTTAGGCGACACTTCTGCCTTAGCCTTCTGAGTAGCTGGGACTACCATGTGCCACCATGCCTGGCTAATTTTTTTGATTTTTTTTGTAGAGATGAGGTCTCATTATGTTGCCTAGGCTGGTCTAAACTCCTGGGCTCAAGCAGTCCTCTTGCTTCAGCCTCCCAGAGTGCTGGGATGACAAGTGTAAGCCAACACGCCTGGCCAAATGGGGTGATTTTGAGGGAGAGCATTCCACACTGAGGGAAGAGATGATGCAAAGACATGGAAGGAAAGGGCCAGGTGTTATGGGACTATGGTAGTAAGTATTATATGTTATCTCACTGGTCAGGTTTCTTACTAATAGGTGCAAGCAACAGAGTCCATTCTAGAAACTTAAGCAAAAGGGATTTATAAAAGGGTATCAGAGAGATGAAAGAATCTTTGGGAAAATTTAAGAAATGGACCCAGGTTGGGCTTTTAGGAAAAATTTCCTCAAACTGCATTAAAGGACTGAGTGCCCAAGGATGCTAGTCTTTGCCAGAATCAGGAAGCTGTTGCTACAGCTGCTAGATCTAGAACTCTGTTGCCTCTGCTGCAGTTTGTTCCAGCAAAATAGATATCCTGTGCCAGTCTCTCTCCTCATCTAATTTAGTTCCAAATTAGTATCTAGTCTGAGAGAACCTGATTGGCAGAACCTAAAGCACGCTTAGAAGGGAATCTAGGAAATAATGGTTTTTTTCCCTTTTCAGCTTCTGTAGTGCCCAAAGCTAAGATAGAAGGGAGTTGAAATAGGTGTTATGCAAGCCAATATATAGATTGTGCCATAGTGCTCAGGTGGCTGTACCCTCTTTAAGTACCAAATTCTGTATCATTAGGAATTCTATAGGCAGAAATTCAGACTCAAATTTGTCTTGAATCATATTGAAATGTTAACCTTTATCCCCATACTGGCTTTCATTACAGTAGTAAATTGGCCGATAAGAATAGCTGGGGAGATAAGTGTCTGTGGTCACCAGTGAATGAGAGAGAGAGAGACAGACAGAAGACAGACGGACAAACTTTATTCCTTCAAATGGACAAAGGTTTCTTCTCTTTAGTCAAATTGGACCAATATAGACCACTTGCCTAACCCTGAACTACAAAAGTTTCCAGGGACATGCTGGGTGCTGATTGAATAAACCCAATCCCTATTCCACTGGCAAGGAGAATGGGATTACAGTGTTTGGATATAGAGTCAGGATTTTCCCTGGAGCTATGGGATGTGGTCAGCTTTCCCCCAGGACAGTGGTTCTCAAAGTGTTGTCACCTGGGAACTTGTTAAAAATGCAAATTCTTGAGCCATATCCCAGCCCAAGTGAAGAGAATGGATACTGGGTAGGCAGCCAACAGCATCCATTTCAAAACTATAAAGATGGATAGGGACCAGTTCATGAGGAATCTTGAATGTCTATCTCACACAGTTGTTGTGAGATACAAAACTGGATAATGTATGTCTGAAGGACCTGTGCGATGGAGGAGATATATGTTAATAACAGGGATAAAGTATATTGAACTTGGAGTCAGAGATTGGATTCTCATCTTGGTCTTTTTACCTCATTGAACTTTAGACTCTCCTTCTGTAAACTAGGAAACATAACCGCTAGGATGTTGGGAGAATTAGATAAATCAATATGAGGGGGGCCCCAAAAGACTTGGAATTTATTTATTTAAAATTATAAATAAAAAATTGTGTATTCTTACACGTTTAAACTTCAGTAACCTTCAAAGTACTCTCTGTTTGATGCAATACACTGATCAAGACGCTTTTTCCACTGCTCAAAACAGTATTTGAACTCATCAATTTTGATACCTTTTAGTGCTTCTGCCATCTTTTGTTTCACCTCTTGCACATCTGCAAAATGTTTCCTTTGAGGACTTTTCTTCATCCAGGGAAGCAAATACAGAAGTCGCTCTGAGAGAGATTGGGTGAATAGGGAGGGGGGGGCATGGAGTCATGCTATTGTTGGTCAAAAACTGCTGAACACTCAGTGGGGTGTGGGCATGTTGTTTGTGTAAATCACCCATCATGAAATGGACAAATACATTGAAAGAATTTCCAAAAAAATTTCACTGAAGTTGAACACTGCCTCTTATAACGCTAGCTGGTACACTGATGCTGATGGGTTTCTAGAACACTTACCTAGTGGGAGAAGCCTGTACAAGTGGCCTATTCTCCAAAAAATAATTCTGTTTCTTTGGTGTTCCCTCATATATGTGGAAGTGCCTAGTTCGTCATTTAGCATATTAATAAGTAAATAGCTGAGAATCTGAATGATGATGCTTGGCTAAAGTAGTGTGAATTTTATTCTGAGGACATGGGAAGGCATGCTCCCATCAGAGTGTCTTTCCTCTTTAGAAAATTTCCTGGTTCTCAGTGATTGTTTCGGAGCTTGGATCCTTAGTTATATTCCGATCAGCTCTGGTTTAACTGCATGAACAAGGGTTCTGCCTCTGCAGTCTTACCCTGGGGCATTATGTGAATTATTTACTTCAGCTGTTACAGGGATATTGCCATTTCTTTTGCTTTTATTACTAATATGTATTCAGCTTGCTGCAACCATACATATTTTATGTTCTGCCTTGGCACTATAACTCATTCCTTTTTATTCTGTGAGGTCATTAAAATTTGTGACATTAAGCCCTCTTCTTCCCCCCTTTTAAATTAACATTTCACATTTTCTTAATATAGAATATTTATAAATTCATGTTAGGTTACAGTGGGAAAGGTGTTTAGAATCATTTTGGACTTGCTCCCCTACTTATATAAAAGGAAACTAGGATAGACAGGGAAATAATTTGTCCAAAATCATATGTATCCTGCTTCTTCCCTCTTTCTATTTCTTGGCATGGAAGAATTTACATCTGGGGTTATTAATTAGTCAAAAGTTACTTGTAAATTGTTTAGATTTGATGGGATTTAGTTAAAGGCATAAGCCTAGTTTGCTGTAAGTGAAGCAGAGCTAATGTGCCAACCTAGGAAGAGAGATTAGCTGTGAATAGATGTATTGTGAACCCAGCAGAGAGAAGGGCCCTGCCATGAACAATCTTCACTCCTACTTGGTGTATTACTAGATGTGCCAACACTGTTATTAGGTGGCTTATGTTCTTTTCTTTGTTTACATCTAGGATGTTTAAGAAAGGCAGACATGAAATTGAATGGGTAATTTCTACTCTGTGATGCTGAGTACTTCCTACCATATCTAGACCATAAATAACCATTTTTTTTCTTTAGAAGGTTACTGTTTGGGTGGCAAGGAAACCAGAGAAACTGCTTCTCATAGACTAATTGGTACTAATTAAAACTTAGATTGCCAGCTGAAGAGGACCCTAGGGATTATCTAATCCAACATCTTTATTTAATGGATGAGAAACTAAGGCCAAGAGAGGAAAATTAACTCATTCAAATATTATGTAATAAGCTGTTACAGAGTCAGTACCACATCTTAGGACTTGTGATTATCCTCACTGTACCTCTCTGCAAAGCAAAGGTAAGAGGAATTATGGGGTAGTGGAAAGAGCACAGATCTGAGGACATGAGATCTAGGTACAACGATGACTCTACCACTTCCTGATCTGTTCCTGAGAAAGTAATATCACTTCCTTAAGTACCAGTTTCCTGTTTGTGAAATGGGATTATGCTGATACCCTGTCTCATACGGTTATCATTAAAATAAAATGTGAGATGCAGTGGGAAAAACATGAAGACTTTAAAGTGGACATGGCCAATTTACTTAGGAATTTCAGCTCCATCACTTATTAACTGTGCGATTTTGGGCAAGTTACTTAATTTCTGTGAACACAGTTTGTTCTCTGTAAAACTGGAACAATAATAGCTCCCTTACAAAGTTGTTTTGAGAATGAATATGTGTGTGTGTGTGTGTGTGTGTGTGTGTGTGTATGTATGTATGTATATAAATCATTGCTGTGTTCATGGCTGATGCTCCTATAACAAAAGACAGAATATTAGGCTAGGCATGGTGTCTCACGCCTGTAATCCCAGCACACTTTCGGAGGCCAATGTGGGAGGATTGTTTGAACCCAGGAATTCAAGATTACCCTGGGTAACACAGCGAGACCCTGGATCAACAAAAAATTAGCTGGATATGGTAATGTGCACCTGTGGTCCTAGATGCTTGGGAGGCTGAGGCTGAAAGGATGGTGTGAGCCTGGGAGATTGAGCTGTGATCTTGCCACTGCACTTCAGCCTGGGTGACAGAGTGAGACCTTGCCTAAAAAAAAAATAATAATAAAAAAAAAAACCAAGAGAGAACAATACATATTTATTTAAGTTTTACATGATGCAGGAGCCTTCAGGAGGAAATGAAGACCCAAGGAAACAGGTCAACTTATGTATTTTTATACGTAGGTTTGATGAAGAAGTGGGTAGTGATGGAGAAGTGTGATTGGACAAGGGGGTTTGACCTAATGGTAATAAACTTGAGGGGTTGGGATGGGGATCTTAGCAAGATCTGTTTGTTTAGATTCTTTTTTATGTACCTGTGTTTTCAGAGATAGGAATGTTCCTTTTCTCTGGGTATAGGGAGGGTACCTTTTTTTTTTTTTTTTTTTGAGTTGGAGTCTCACTCTGTTGCCCAGGCTGGAGTGCAGTGGCACACTCATGGCCATCCCAGTGTCGACCTGCTGAGCTCCTGCTACCTTTCCATCTCAGCCTTCCAAGTAGCTGGAACTACCGGTGCGTGCTACCACGCTCGGCTAATTTTTGATTTATTGTAGAGACAAGGTCTCATCAAGTTGCCTGGGCTGGTCTTGAACCCGCGGGCTCAGGTAATCCACTTGCCTCGACCTCCCAAGGTGCTGGGATTACAGGCTGAACCACCGAGCCTGGTCGGGAAGGTACGTCTTAAATGAGGGTCTGATGCTCTGCTTCAGGGGAGAAGGGCGAGGGGAAGGTGAGAGTGGCCTTCTTCCTTCTGCTGTTTTCTCAAATGCTAGTATAAAGCATTCAGAACAGTGCCTGGCACGTAATAGCTGTTCAATAAATTTTTGAGATATCCTCAGAAAACTTAATTCTGTGTTCTCAGAACTGTTCTTCTAAAGTCTTAAAATAAATATAGCAGACTTTGTTCTTTCCTGGGTTTAAAATGACTTTGTGGAGTTTGGTTCCGGAGATTGTAGGTGGTGTAAGGTATGGGCTTTGCTGTTAGACAGATTTCCATTCTGGACTCCTGTGGCACGTCGTCAGGCAGGCTCTTCTGCTGAGTGAAGGACCTCTAGAGATGGCAGGTTTTGTGGTAAATAGAAAGCCAGGAGGAAACTTGGTAGCTGGGAAACTTGGGCTGGAGAATGGAAAGGAGTAAAGCGGTGCTACTTCTGATCACCCCTGTCTGCAGCCCACTGAATAGCAGTGTGTTGGAACCTTAGCAGTGAAATTATTTTTTGCTGTGATCTCAGTCACTGAGACTATAAATGCCTCAAAAGCTGGAACCGTGTCTGAGTCCTCTGCTGCCCTAAACACTGACCCATAGTAGATATGCCAATTTTTTTTTTTATAGAGACGAGGTCTCGCCACGTTGTCTGGGCTAGTCTTGAACCCGCAGGCTCAGGCAATCTACTCGCCTTGGCCTCCCAAAGTGCTGGGATTACAGGCTGAGCCACCGAGCCTGGCTCAATGTATTTTTGTTGAAGGAATGTTTATCTTAGGTGGAGAACTGCTGTGGCCTGATGGTTCATAAATCCCCAATGGCTCCTAATACCTCACCCCAGCTTCACCTTGTAGAGATATTTGTATTTTACTAGGCGTTTCTAGTCTGTAAACTTAAAGATTTGCAGGATTTCAGGTCTTGAGATTTTTAGGCTTTGCTCTGCTGCTGACTTCCCTTTGCAAACTTGTTTAGGCCAGACAGCTATTTCCTTCATCCCTAGTGATTGTGTAGGACCTGCCAGGTTCCTCTTTCTGGTTTTTAATGCTGAGGTGGGGTTTGCGGTTCTAATGAACATGAAATCCCCATGGTCAAGAAAACAGCATTTCCTTATCAGGTCTAGGATTATGGGAAAAAGTAATGCAGGGACATTCCCTCTCCCCCCTCTTATCCTCCCTCATAGGATGCTCTCATATAAGCCATTAATTCAGTAAATACATACTGAGCATATATACTGTGGACCAGACACTCTGCTGGGTGCTTTATATAATTATCTCACCAAATACAAGTAACACTTTGAGTTAGACTGATGGTGTTGCCCTCAATTTCACAGATAAGAAGCCTGGAATTTACATGAAAGGAAATTATTTACTCAGGATTTGAACCCAGTTCTTCATGACTAAAAGATAAAATCACTGATGGCCATACCTGTCTACCTTACCAGAATTGGAAGGATCTTGTCTGATTCAAATCTTTGTTCCCTGTTTTCAGCACAGGGGCTGAAATATAATTTTTTTAATTGAATATTTTATATGTTAGAAAATCACAGACAGACTTAATGAGTAGGGCAATTGGGGTAAGGGGATTGAGAAATCTACATTTCCTAATCTACATTATTTGCCTGGGGAAGTCCTAACCCTCAAAGTGAAATTTTTATAATCTATGGGATCAAAAAGGAAAGCATTATTCACTCCAGAAACCCATAAGGGTAAGTAACACAAGCATAATGCTTTAAAGATCTTTGTGTCTCATTGGGAAAATAGCACCTCCTTCACTGTGTTATTTTGAGGAAAAGTGAGATAATAAAATAAGCTGCCTAAATTGTAAAGTGTGAAGTTAAATTGTTTTTATGCCTGACTCTACATGCCCTATGCCCCTCTCTGGGCTTCAGTTTCTCTAGATGGTACAGTGAGGGGGTGAAGTGAATGGTCCTGCAGCTGTTCCATTGTTTACTTCCTTCATTACCACGATAACAGATAGTTGAAGACTTTGTGTCCTGCATCCCCTTTGCCCCTCTTTCTTTAAGCCCACTGTTTAGTTTACTTTAAAAGTCTGTTGCCTACTTTAGTTTAGTTTTCTTTTTAAGCTGTTCTGTGTGGGCTAGTGTTCCCTTTTGAGGTTGAATTGAATTGTGTAAGGCTCAGGAAGTGGTGGAAGCACCTTCCTCAAACCTGGTTGCACCAAATGCCCATCAAGTCAAGTCTTGTCCCCAAAGAGGAAGAGAAAGCCTGGGTTGCTTAGCCAGTAGCATTTCTCTCAAGTTTTCTGGGTTAATTTCATAGCTTATAGGGAGGAACGTTTCCTTTTAAATTCCAAATGCCCCACTCTGTATATCACTAATATCCCTGGGCCATTTTGTGTCACTGTTTAGTTTTTATCCACCTTCTTTAATCTGTCTCTTGGGTCAGACAAAATAAATGGAAGGTCTTCTCCACATAACAATTCTTTATAATCACAGTGGTGGTTTTATTTCTGTTCTTCAGCTAAATATTTTCTTTATGAGTTTCTCAAACTGCCAGGAGAGTGGGGGGCACACCTCATCAATAAGGGTGCCTGCATAGTGAACATTTGTATACCTAACCCTGAATTGTACCCCACATATTTAAAATAAAAAAAATTTATTAAAAAAAAAAGTTTCAGCCGGGCTCGGTGGCTCAGTCTGTAATCCCACACGTTGGGAGGCCGAGGTGAGTGGATTGCCTGAGCCCGCGGGTTCGAGACCCGCCTGGGCAACTTGGCGAGAACTCATCTTTACAATAAATCAAAAAATTAGCCGGGCGTGGTAGCACGTGCCTGTAGTTCCAGCTACTTGAAAGGCTGAGGCGGAAGGATCGCCAGAGCCCAGCAGGTCGAGGCTGTGGTGGCCGGGAGCGGCCACTGCACTCCAGTCTAGGCGACAGAGTGAGACTCCAACTCAAAAAAAAAAAAAAAGTTTCTCAGATCCTCCTGCCTTGACCTCCTAAAGTGCTGGGTTTGTAGGCATAAGCCATGTGCCCCAGTCTCATAGTTTTTCTCTTAAAGATGTTTTCCTTTGCTTGCTGCACTTCTCAACAACCTTCAGGACCCGGTTCAGATATTTCTGTCTCTGGTACCTTCTCTGACACTTTCCTCTTGTCCCAGGCAAGAATTTTTCTTCAGTGTTTATGTGATTCTCTGTTCTAATGGTTATGATATCATTTATTACATTATACTTGTTTGTACTATATTTTCTTTTTTTCTTTTGAGTTGGAGTCTCACTCTGTCACCCAGACTGGAGTGCAGTGGCCGCTCCCGGCCACCGCAGCCTCGACCTGCTGGGCTCTGGCGATCCTTCCGCCTCAGCCTTCCAAGTAGCTGGAACTACAGGCGCGCGCTACCATGCCCGGCTAATTTTTTTATTTATTGTAGAGACGACGTTTCGCCTGCCCAGGCGGGTCTCGAACCCATGGGCTCAGGCAATCCACTCACCTCAGCCTCCCAAAGGCGCGGGATTACAGGCTGAGCCACCGAGCCCGGCCCTCCTCTTCTTCTTTTGCTTCCACTGTCACAATGTGACATACCTGCTCCCCCTTTGCCTTCAGTCTTCAGTGTAAGCTTCCTGATGCCTCACCAGAAGCTGAGCAATTGCAAATGCCAGCCCCATGAAGAACTGTGAGCCCCAAATCCTTTTTTTTTCCTTTATGAATTACCCAGCCTCAGGTATTTCTTTATAGCAATACAAAACATACTCACATAACAGCTATTTGTTAAAGATATGCTTTATCCCTTGCATTGCCTTAGCATTTTTTGTCAAAAATTAGTTGTTTATATGAGGGGCAACCCCCCAGGGTTTTTAAATAAAAATTATATATTCTTACACATTTAAACTTCAGTCACCTCTGAAATACTCTCTGTTTTATGCAATACATCTATCAATACATAAAAGTGCAATACACTTTTTCGACTGTTCAAAACTGTTTTTTTGTTTGTTTGTGTGTGTGTGTTTTTGTTTGTTTGTTTTGGTTTTTGAGTTAGAGTCTCACTCTGTTGCCCAGGCTGGAGTGCAGTGGCATGCTCACGGTCACAGCAGCCTCGACCAGCTGGGCTCAGGCGATCCTTCCACCTCAGCCTTCCAAGTAGCTGGAACTACAGGTGGGCGCTATCACTCCTGGCTTATTTTTTTATTTATTGTAGAGATGAAGTCTCACCAAGTTGCCCAGGCTGGTCTTCAGCCCCTGAGCTCAGGCAATCCTCTCAACTCGACTTCTCAAAGTGCTGGGATTACTGGCTTGAGTCACCACTCCTGGCTGTAAAACAGTTTTTGAACTTGTCATTTTTGATGTCTTTTAGTGCCTCTGCCATTTTTTGTTTTACTGCTTCCACATCAGCAAAAAATTTCCCTTTGAGGACTTTTTTCATCCAGGGAAACAAAAAAACAAAAACAAACAAAAGAATGTTGATGGGGTGAGATCCATGAATAGGGAGGGTGGAATATGGGGATCATGACGTTTTTGGTCAAAAACTGCTGAACTCTCGAACCGGTGTGGGCAGATGCACTTGTAAGTCATTCACATAAAATGGGCAAATATTTTGAATCTCCAAAAAAAATGTTTACTGAAGTTGAATTCAGCTTCTCACAACAACTCTGGCTGGTACAGTTATGCCAATGGGTTCCAAGAACAATTATCTAGAGGGGGAAAATTATAGTACAAGGGGCTTGCCCTACAAATGATAACTCTGTTTTATGGGGGGTTCCCCTAGTGTGTCTATACAGTAATTTTATTTCTCAAGTCTCTATTCTATTTCATTGATATATTTGTCTATCTTTAACCAATATCATGCTATTTTGTTTATTGTAGTTTTATGCTTATTTTTCAAATTAGGTAGTGTCAGCCCTGCAAGTATGTATTCCTTTTCAGAGTTGTTTGGCCTCTCTATTCCATTTTCATTTCTGTAAAATTTTAGAATTAGCCTGTCAATTTCTTTCTTTTTTTTTTTTTTTTTAAGTTGGAGTCTCACTCTGTCGCCCAGACTGGAGTGCAGTGGCCGATCCTGGCCACCGCAGCTTCCACCTGCTGGGCTCCGGCGATTCTTCCGCCTCAGCCTTCCAAGTAGCTGGAACTACAGGCATGCGCTACCACGCCCGGCTAATTTTTTGATTTATTGTAGAGATGGGGGTCTCGTCAAGTTGCCTAGGCAGGTCTCGAACCCACGGGCTCAGGCAATCCACTCACCTCAGCCTCCCAAAGCGCGGAATTACAGGCTGAGCCACCGAGCCTGGCTTAGCCTGTCAATTTCAACAACAAAAATACTTGTTAAAATTTTTATTGGGATTGTTTTGAGCCTGTAGATAAATGTACATAAAGAATTATCATCTCAACAAAATAGAGTTTACAACTAGTAAACATGTATATCCCTCCGTTCATTGAGATCTTTAAATTCTTCCACCTATATTTTGTATTTTTAGTATAGAGATCTTTCATTAGTTTTTTCACACTTACTGCTGAGTATTTCAAATGTGTTGATGCTATTGTACAGAGTCATGATTTTATATTTTAACTTCTCATTTTTTTGTTGCCAGCATATAAATATAAACTTGATTTTTCCTTATTGATCTTTTGTCTGGAAACCCTGCAAATCTCACTTATTACTTCTAGTATCTTTTTCTGTAGAATTCACCAGACTTTCAAAAGTAGACAATCATGTAACATGCTGATGGTTAGTTTTATTTCTTTTAAAAAAATGGATACTTTCTTTATTTCTTGCCTGATTGCACTGAACATAATCTCCATTACAATGTTTAATAAAAGTAGTAAAACAGAACATCCTGCCTTGTTCCACATGTTAACTCTAAGGTATTCTGTATTCTACCACTAAGCATGTGGCTACTTGTCAGTTTTCCATAGATGCTTTTTTAGCAGGTTGAGGGAACTCTCTTATGTTCCTCAGTATAGTATTTTGCAATATTAAAATCACAAGCTTATTCAGTCATAACTATTACAAAGATCATATTTCTAAAACTTTTTGAAACCATAGTAAAATATATACTTTACATTATGATACAGTATTTAGTTATTGTTTATTCTTTGCTTGTACTTGAAATAAAAATTCTGTATCAATTCTTACTCTTTCTAAATGCCATAAACTTTAATCTATTCTATTCATTTATATTCTACTTTTCTAAATAAAAATCAGTTTGTTATCCACTTATGAGATTTTACAATGCGATTTGAAAGTTATAAACCAGTGGTGTCTTCAGACTTTGGTTATACGTAAACCTCTCTTATGATCTCTTTTAAAACATTTAAAAAGCCAAGCATTTCTTTAAGCATTGCAGGGATACGGTAGTTTAAAAGAATAGAAACATCATTTTATGATGTGTTGAAATTTGTGGTATTTTGTCATCATAGAGAAGAAATATATAAAAGCATAGTCTCTGAAATCTGACATATCAGATTCTACAACTTTGCTGTGAATTTTGGCAAAATAAAGGAATATTTTTCTAATCTCATCATATACAAAATAATGATAATTAGTATTTGCATCACTGATTTCTTATGAGGAATAAGTAGGTTAATAGCACAGTAAATAAAATTTCACAACAAATGGTGGCTGTTATTTTTTATTATTGTTTTATTGCAAGAAGAGGATGTCAATTTTGACATTGACTACGTATTTTTCTCACTCTGACTCCCCACTTATACTTTTTTTTTGCAATCCAAAGAAAAGGATGTACTTCTCATTAAGTGACACAAATTGAGAATTCTTTTTGTATTATGTTTGAAATTTGCCTTGTAAAAGAGTTGAATAAATTTAGATCTACCAAGTTAAAGGTGAGAAGAAAAAGAAAAAAAAATCTATAGACGAATGTATTGCTAATTATGGCACTATGTAATGTTTCCTTAGAAAACTGGAAACTGGAAAACAATCAAAGTTTTACAAATTATAAACTTCACCATATTTAACAACATCAATAAAATGAGCAACAATTGATAATGAATATTTAATAATATATAAACATAGAAGTAACCTTAAAGTGTTATGATTCTTTTATAATTTTAAAAATTGTAATTTTATGATCTTATAATTTTATAATAATTTTATAAATTTTACAATTTTTATTATAATAATATGAGATTTGACTTTAACCTAGACTAATACTGATGCATTTCTTTGTTATTTTTTCCTTCTCTCTTATTGATATTTTGCCAATATTTCTTTTTTCTTTTGAAATTTTTAATTTTAAAGATGTGGGGTATGGCCGGGCTCGGTGGCTCAGCCTGTAATCCTGCGCTTTGGGAGGCTAGGTGAGTGAATTGCCTGAGCCCGCGGGTTTGAGACCCGCCTGGGCAACTTGGCGAGACCTCATCTCTACAATATATCAAAAATATTAGCCGGGCATGGTAGTGTGCGCCTGTGGTTCCAGCTACTTGGAAAGCTGAGGCGGAAGGATCACCGGAGCCCAGCAGGTCGAGGCTGCGGTGACCGGGGGCGTGCCACTGCACTTCAGTCTGGGCGACAGAGTGGGACTCCAACTCAAAACAAACAAACAAACAAAACAAAACAAAAACAAAATGTGGGGTACAATTCAAGGTTAAGTATACAAATGTTCATTATGCACTTGTTGATGAGGTGTGCCCCTCAATCCCAGTAGATTGCCACTACTGCCAATTCCATCTACCCGCCAGGCAGTTACCCACAATTGTCAATGCTTTTCTTATAGTATAACGATAATTGTTCAAGGTCCACTTATAAGTGAGACCATGTGATACTCAGTTCTTTGTGTAATAGATCACTCAGTATTATAGACTCTAAGTCCATCCAAGTTGCTGTGAAGTTCATAATTTTATCATTCTTTATGGCTGTGTAATATTCCATTGTGTATATGTACCACATTTTTTTATCCAGTCCTCTTTTGATGGGCAGCATGGTTGGTTCCATGCTTTTGCTATTCTGAACAATACTCCAGTAAACATACGTGTGCAGGTGTTTTTTTCATAGAGTGATTTGAGTTTCTCCAAGTATATTCCCAGTAGGGGGATTGCGGGGTCGTATGGAAGGTAAATTTTACATCTTTTAGGAATTGCCAAACTGTTTTCCACAGAGGTTATATTAGTTTACACTCCCACCAACAGTATAGAAATGTTCCCTTTTCCCCACATCCTCTCCAGCATCTGTTGTTTTTTGAGTCATAGATGATGGCCATGCTGAATAGAGTTAGGTAGTATTTCAGTGTGGTTTTAATTTCCATTTCTTTGTGACTAGTGAGATTGAGCATTTTGTCATGTATCTGTTGGCTGCTCGTATGTCTTCTTTTGAGAAGTGTCTATTCATATCTTTTGCCCACTTTGTAATGGGGTTGTTTGCTTTTTTTCTTTTCATCATGTTTAAATTACCTGTAGATCCTAGATGTTAGGCTTTTGTCAGACATAGAGATGGCAAATATTTTTTCCCAGTCTGTGGGCTGTTTCCCAACTCTCCTGATGATTTCTTTTGCTTTGCAGAAGCTTTTTGATTTGATGAGGTCCCACTTGTCTATCTTATCTCTTGTGGCATGGGCACTTTTGATTTTGATCAGGAATTGGTTGTCAACTCCGATTTCTATAAGGGTGACTCTTGCATTTTCTAAGTATAGTTTGAGGTTTTATGTTTAGTTCTTTTATCCATTTAGAGTTGATTTTTGTGTATGGTGATAGATAGGAATCTTGTTTTAATCTTCTGCATGTGGTCAGCCAGTTTTCCCAGCACCATTTACTGAATAGGTTCTCCTCTCCCCAGTGGTTGGTGGTGTAGGCTTTGTTGAAGATGAGTTGGTTGAGAAATTGAGGATTTGCTCCTGAAATCTCTATACTGTTCCATTGGTCTATATGCCTGTTCTTGTACCAATACCAGGCTGTTTTGATCATTGTAACTTTATAATAAAGTTGAAAGTCTGAGAGTGTAATACTTCTCGCTTTGTTTGTTTTTGTTTGTTTTTTTGTTTGCTGAGGATTGTTTTGGCTGTTTGAGGTCATTTATGTTTCCATATGAATTCCTGTATTGTCATTTCCAGGTCTGAGAAGAATGCTGCTGGTAATTTAATGGGTATTGTGCTAAATCTGTAGATTGCCTTGGGTAGAATGGACATCTTAACAATGCTGATTCTTTCAATCCATGAGCATGGAATATTTTTCCATTTGCTTGCATCATCATTGATTTCTTTTAGGAGAGTTTTGTAGTTTTTGTTGTATAGGTCTTTCACGTCTTTGGTTGGGAAGATGCCAATGTATTTCATTTTTTATTGTGACTATTGCAAATGGGATTGTGCTTTTTGCTGGGTTTTATTTGTTTATTATTGGTATATAGAAATGCGACTGTCTTTTGCACATTTATTTTATACCCTGAGATTTTGCCGAAGTCCTTTATCAGTACAAGGAGGTTTTTGACAGATACTCTTGAGTTTTCAAGGTCTATAATCATGTTGTCAGCAAAGAGGGATAACTTGACTTCCTTTTTTCCTATTTGGTTACCCCTGATCTTCTTCTCTTGTCTGATTGCTTTGGCTAGGACTTGCAAAACTATATTGAAAAGGAGGGGTGAGGGTGGGCATCCCTGTCTTGTTCCGGTTTTCGGGGGAAATGCTTCTAATTTCTATCTATTTAGCAGTATGGTGGCAGTGGGTTTCTTGTAGATGGCTCTTACTATTTTGAGGTATGTTCAATCTATGGCTGGATGTTTGAAGGCTGGATCTTATCAAAGCTTTTTTCATGTTTAATGATATAATCATGTGGTTTTTGTTTTTACATCTATTGATGTGCTTAATTACGTTTATGGTCTTGCAAATGTTGAACCAGCCCTGCATCCTGGGGATGAAGCCTACTTGGTTGTGGGGGATGATTTTTGAAATGTGTTGTTGGATCCAGTTTGCTAGGATCTTGTTGAGCATTTCAGCATCTATGTTCATCAAGGATATTGACCTGTAGTTTTCTTTCTTTGTTGAATCCTTACCTGGTTTGTGTATCAATGTGATATTAGCTTCGTAAAATGTTTTGGGGAGAGCTCCATCTTTCTCAATTGCCTGTAATACTGTTAATGGGACTGGTATCAGTTTCTCCTTGTATGTTTTGTAGAATTCTACTGGAAAACCATCTGGTCCTGGTTTTTTTTTTTTTTTTTTTTTTTTTGTAGATAGTTTTCTTATGACATAATCAATATCCTGGATTGTTATTGGTGTATTTAGGGTCTCAACTTCTTCTTGTTTCAGCCTGGTTAGGTTGTGTGATGCCAGAAAATTCTCCATTTCCTTTAGGTTTTCAAGTTTGTTTCTAAACAAGTGTACAGAGTAGTCTCTTATAATCTTTTATATTTCTTCAGGGTCAGTTGTGACTTTATCCTTTGCATTTCTGATTGTGTTTATTTGGTTTTTTTCTTTCTTTTTCTTGGTCAGTCTAGCTAGGGGGCCAGCAATCTTGTTTATCCTTTCAAAAAACAGCTTTTGGTTTCATTGATTTTTTTAAATTATATTTTTTGTCTTCGATGTCCTGAATTTAGGTTTTTGTTGTGGTGATATGGATTCTTCTGTTGAAGCTAGGGTCTTGGTGGTCTTGCTTTTCCAACTTCCTTAGGTCATTTGTTAGGTTGTTAACTTGTAATCGTTCCTTTTTCTTCATGTGTGTTTGTAGAGATATGAATTCTCCTCTTAGTACTGCCTTCATAGCATCCCAGAGATTTTGGTAAGATGCTTCTTCATTTTCATTTGTTTCTAGGTATCTTTTAATCTCTTTTTACTTTCCATGTTGACTCAAGAGTTATTTAGCATAATGCTACTCAGTGTCCGTGTCTTTGTGGGTATTGGGGAAAGTTGTTGGTTTTGAAATTTTTATTCCATTGTGGTTTGAGATAGTGCATAGCAGTATTTTAATCTTATGGAATTTGTTTATGTTGATTTATGGCAGAGGATGTGGATGATCTTAGAGTATGTTCAATGTGGTAATGAGTAGAATGTATAATCCATAGTTGTTAGGTGGAGTATCTGTATGTATCAATTAAGTCTATTTGCTCAAGTGTCACATTGAATTTATGGATCTCCTTGTTGAAGTTTTGTCTTGATGATCTTTCTAGGGTTGTGAGTGAAATATTTAAGTCCCCAGTTATGACAGCATTAGAGTCAATATCTTTTGTAAGTTTACCTAGAAACTTTTTAATGAAAGTTAGTGCTCCTTTGTTGAGTGCATAAATGTTTAGGATGAATATTTCTTGTTGATGGATTGAACCTTTTATCATTATGTAGGAACTTCCATGTCTTTTTAAAATTTTTGATAGCTTAAAGGGTATTTTGTCTGATATAAGATTGCAACTCCTGCTTCCTTTTGTGTTCCCTTTGCCTGAAATTTTGTTTCCCATCCTCTTACTTTGAGTGTGAGAGTATCCTTTCTGATGAGATGAGTCTCTTGGAGAAAATACATTGTAGCCTCATGATATTTTATCCATTTTGCCATTCTGTTTCTTTTCAGTGGTGCATTTAGTCCATTCACATTCAGGCTAATTATTGAGATGTGAGAGTTTATTCCTGTCATGAGGTTCTTATAGAGTTTGTTGTTGCTGCTGTTTGTTGGTTGGTTGTCTTTCTTTTGATTTTTGGGTGGATTCAGGTATGTTTTCAATCTTTTTCCTGAATTATTATTCAGGGAGTTGGTATTCCTTTTTTCCCTTTCTTCTGTGTTTAATACCTTCTTAAGTGTTTCTTGTAATGCTGGTCTGGAGGCAGCATAAGCTCTTAGGGATTGAATGTCTGGGAAGAATTTTAATTCTCCATCACTGATGAAGCTTAGCTTAGCAGGGTAGGTGATTCTTGTTTGAAATTGTTTATCTTTGAGAACTTTGAAGACTGGGTTCCAAGCTCTCGTAGCCTGAAGTGTTTCTGTAGATAAGTCTGCTACTATTTCAACTGGTCTTCCCCGGTAGGTAGTCTGACCTTTTTCTCTTGCTGCCTTTAGGACTTTTTCTTTTATACTTACTTTGTGTAGTTGAATTACTATGTGTCTTGAAGTTGGTCTTCTCAGTTGTTGGCTTGCAGGGGTTCTCTGAATCTCTTGTGTTTAAATGGTCATGTCACTGATGAGATGAAGGAAGTTTTCTTGAATAATTTTGTGAAATGTTTGTTCCAGGATGGTCTCTGTCTCTCTGTCTGCCTCAGGAATTCCAATTAATCTTAGGTTCAGCCTCTTGAAATAATTGCTCATCTCTTGGAGATTTTGTTCTGTCTTTTTAAGCTTCTTTTCTATGTTTTTAGCAGTTTGAGTTAGTTCCCTATTTTGGTCCTCAAGCGCTGAGATTCTTTCTTCTTCTTGGTTTATTCTGCTTTCCATGTTTATCAGTTTGTTATTTATTTCATTCACTGTATTCTTAATGCTGTTATCTCAGTTATCAACTCCTTCATTCTTTCTTTTTGTCTCTCCTCAATTCTGTTTATTCTCTCTATTAATGTCTTGATACCTGGGTTTGTAGTTGAGACCAGTCATTCTGTGGTCTCTTCATTGTTTGCATTTCAAAGTCTATATTCTCAGTGGCTTATCTTCCAAAGGTCTGTGTGAGACCCATAATCTTCTTTTGCTTTTCATTTTGTAGTTTTTTGTGTGTGTGTATGTGTAGATTTTTAAAAAATGTTCATTTGTATAGATTTTGCTTCCCTCTTTTTTTAACCTCTTCTTTAATTTTATTGTTCAGGGATGGGAGGCAGCTTTTACTTCTGTTTGCTCAATCTCCTATTCTTCTTTATGTGGATCCTCTGACTTTGTTCAATTCTGAAGCTGGACTGTGGGGAACGGGGGTGCACTTTTTGCAGTTTTGAGATTTAATTGAGTGGGGAGCTGTGATTCAGAAACTGTCTGTGAATCCTAGTATCTGCTGACAGGTGTGTGTGCCCCTTGGAACCCACTTCCCAATGCCTTACAATCTGTCTATGCAGTGGTGTATAGGTTTGTCCCCTGAAAATAAAATGACGTAAGAAAAAGGAAAATAATGGAAAAAGGAAGGAGGGGGATAAGGGAATGGTGAAGAGAGAAAAGAAGAAGAGGGAAAATAGGCATATCAACTAACAAATGAAAAGAGACACAAAGACAGAAAAGATAAAAAACAAAAACATACAATCATTCAAACACAAACCAACAAAAACCCCCCTGTTGGTGTACTCTCCCTCAGAAATACCCATACACAAACAGGATATCTTTAAAAAAAGTAATAAAATAACAGAAACAAAGCAAGTATGAAAACCTAATCAAAAACAGAAAGAAAGAGGGAAGAGAAAAAAAACTAAAACAAAGACAAACAAGCAAAACAAGTAAACAAAAAAAACAAAATTCACTCAAGTTCCTTTCAGCTCTGGTCTCCAGCCCCTGCCTTCTGCTCTCAGTGGAGGCTGATAGGATTGCTCTTAGTGTGGATCAGATGCCCCATGAACTACTATGGGAGGAGAGTAGATCAGATCTGGACTCACCCGGCTTACTGCCACTGTTGTCAAGTCTCCCACTCAGATATGATGTGCTTGTGCCTTTTCCAGCATGGGAGTGGGGTGTGTCTCTCTGAGTTTGATGAGATAGCCTCTAGGTCCCAGGTTTGGACGATGGGTAGAGCTGAGTGGGGCAATGCAGGTCTCTGCCTGGTCCTGAGACAGAGAAAATGGCTCTGGTTGGCATTTCTTCACTGGTGGTGGGGCTCCTCTCCAGCTCTTCCTGACCTGCTCTCTCTCTCTATGGATCCAAGGCTTCTGCTGTTCTGCTGTCACAGGAGATGGTGTGGGCCGGGTGTGCCAGGTGGTGATGAGGATCAGCTGTATTTGTAGCCTATTTTTCTCTCCAGCCCTCCACGACCTGCTCTCTCCATAGATCCTGGGGTTTCTGCCACTCTGTTGTCACAGGTGATGGTGTGGGCCGCGTGCCAGGTGGTAAGGATCAGCTGTTTTCTCCTTCCTCTTCTCAGGAGAGCCCTGAGAACAGCAGACGAAACTAGATGATGGGAACTCCAATCTCAGGGCTGTGGGGGGTTACAGTCACTTCTGGAGAAGAGCCCAGGGTGCATGAACCTGAGTTTCTCCTCAGGCGGATTTTACTCACCCATCAGCACACACCCACTCATGCAGAGAGTCTTTATGGGCACTCCCTTTGGCAGAGGCTCTCACAGTCTGACCTGTTCCATCACCATCTTGCTGTAAATCTGCCAGTATTTCATATTTCATCTTCTTTTTTATCAATGTGAAATTGTAAAGACCTTCATTTTAGATGTTCTCCAGTTATAACATATTAGCATCTTTTTCTATATAATGTTATTAGAGGACTGTTTCCTGACTGGACTTTATTATAATTTAATCATTTAAGATTTAAAATAAGAGGCTATTTAAACAGTAAAGTGGTTATAAACTGGGTGTTAAATTGAACTTGACTTGGATGTCACTTCCAACTTGCATATATTGAGTAAATGATTTACCTATACTAACTTTGGATTTCTTCATCTACACAGTAGTTAGTACTTACTTCATAGGGCTATTGTGAGACTAAATGGGATAATCTGTATGTTGTGAACTAATCTACATCAATTTGGTCATGCACAACCATAGTATATTAGTTGGCTTTTGTAGGCAACTGTAATAGCATTTTAAAAAACTACAATAGTTTACTTAGCATAAGTAACTCCATTTTGTAACAAATCCTTTATCTTAACCCAGATATGACCCCCTGTATGTAACTGCTGTAACCTTCCCATAATCACAAGGTGTAACCTCCCCATAATCAAAAGCCCACATTCTTGTTCCCCTCAGTGCCTGGAAACTCCTTTCTCTTATCACAAGTTCTGTATCTAATCTAACTGTACCTTGGCACACCCCAAAATCCAAATGTTCTGCCAAGAAATGTAATCATAATTGTACAGCTTTCTGATTTTTGCCTTTATAAACGCCCTGCTTACTCTGTTCAGGGATGAAAGTTCTTTATAGCACTAGCCTACTCTCAACCTCTGGCTAATAAAGGACTCAAATCTGACTCTCTGCATGTTGGCTACTTCTTTCTCATACTTTGACTATAGCACAATGATTACCACTGATACATAAACCATGAGCAAGTCATCTCCTTCCAAACTCACAGCTAGACTGTTCTGAAGGCATACTTCTGACCAAATTGTCCCATACATTTATGAACCAGCAGGTAACAAAACAGTTCATGCAACTTTCTCTGTAGCCCAATGAAATCTTAACTGTCTTCCTTTGGCCCTCTGAAGAAAGGTGGAACTCACCTAAGTTGTGCTCAGCTGTTGAGACTGATGATGCCACACATCATCAAATCGATATGACAAGGGTTATCACTTACATAATTGAGCCTCTAGGGCAAGAACAGCAGGTTAGAAATGACTTAAGAAAGTAAGGAAGGGAGACTGTACTGGATTTTTATCATGATTAAATAATGAGGCTGGAATTAGAGTTTCCTTTTGCTGGCAATGACTTGAGAGTTTCCTTGTGCACATCAATGCTAAAAAGAGGCACCCAGGTTTTCTTACCAGTTTGTCCAGATTGTGCACACAAGGAGAAATAGACGGTGAGGTTTAGAAGCTCTCAGCAGTGAAATATTCAAAAATAGAGTCAGTTTTTTCATTACAGCTTTGTAAGTACTTTGGGCACATTTACATGAAAGTTTCAAAAAGATAAATGTGACAATATTCTATATTCTGGCAGCAGGATTTAATTAACCTTCATATCAATGTCTGGAATCAAGATCATTCAGAAGTCAAGTTTTATGTATTATCCTTAAAGTTATAAGGTGCAGAGACCACTATGTTATTATAGCTTATTTACATCAAAGTTGAACATATCTCTAAAGCATTTTAGCCAATCAGCATTTCATCAATGAGGAAGACTTTAATATACATTTCTCTAATTTCAAGTAAGGGCTGAACCCTTTCCTAAATTTCTACTGAGACCAAGATAAAATTTTTGGAACTCCTTAAAGGAGGCTCACTATAGTAAAAAGGCAAACTAACACAAAGCTAACTTATAATGCTGCTCCTTGACTAGATTCATATTTACTTCTATGCCAGTGATTCTCAGCTCTCTTAGATTGAGTGTTTCTTTGTTAATATTATTTTAGAATTTGTGTCTAGCATAATGAATTAAAATTCATACATTATATAACAAAAACACATATCTCAAAAAAACACATATAAAGGAAAATAATTAAAGCTTGTAATCTTAAGTAGAATCAGCTGCTAAAATGTAGCCAACAATGAAGGCAACAGTTACATATGCAGATATGTTGTGATGGCAACTCAAGTATTATATCATAACAGTGTTCCCATCAATGAACAACTGATGTACAAACTAAAGCACAATTTACCTCGATTTTCACAATGGTGGAACAAGCATATGTTAAATTTATAAAAAAAAAACACCTTGGTGTATATGTATCAAAGTGTTTGTTTTCAAACTCAGATAATTTAAAAACGTATTTTACTTTAGTGAACATCTTTCAACACTGTGCATTACAGAAAGGTTAGCATCCCTCGTTCTTTCTTTTAATTGCCAGGGTACTTATAATAAGTAGTAACCAAGCAATACCCTTTGTTTCTTTCTAAAATGACCCTTAGGAAGTAGCATGGTTTCCACCAGAAACCACTTGCACCAATAGCAGCTCTCCAAATATCCTTGACAGACTCAAATACCATGACACACAGAGGAAAAATGAAAACAAAAAATTCCTCTTCCTTATGCAATTTGACTCCCATAATTAGTTTTCATTTTCTGTTTCAGAACTTTGCCCTTCTCAGGAGAGCCATCAGTGTGAAAAATCTACCCTTCAAGGAAAATTCCAGACCCTCAGGCTGTGGTATGCGTTTTTCCTCTGTTTGCAAGGAAACTTCTTCTCACTCCTTTCCTCCCACTCCTCTTCCATACTGCCACTTAAATTAGAGAGAGATGTTATATAATATATGGATAGATGATAGGTAGTTAGGTGGATTGGTATGTAGCTAGCTAGATAGAGTATTATGGAGCCAGCCTTAGTCAATTCAAGTAAAATAATTTATCTCGCTTAAAAGAACAATTAGCATCTCAGCCTAAAACTTGTTTCCAGGTCATGTTAATCTTCTCTAAAAAGAATATGCCTTTGCTTTCCATTTATGTCACTAAATATCTGTTCATAAGATCAGTCTAAAATAAAAACAACCCAAATGGGAATTCAAGTTTCAATCTCTTAAGGTATTAAAATTTGAATGTAGTTTTTAAATGAAAGTATTAATGTCAGCTTCAACCACTTAATATCTGTAACAGCTCAATCTAAAATAAAAAATAATTTGTCTTGAGCTTCATTTATGCTACATTACTACATTATTTTTTATTTGCAGCATTAAAAAGAATGCCTTCCCTAGATAGAATGTAGTGTTATCTTCATATACTCATATTTCTCGGAACATCATTTTTGATGTAATATTCATGAAGGTTTTAAAGCATTTGAGAAATATAAGGGGACAAATTATTGTATTTTACTTGATTGTCAAATTTCTACAGTCAAATCTTCTTGCTTAAAAACCATGTTTCCTTAGGGTGCTGCCAATTCTTTATAGTGAATTCTCAAGTTTGTGGCCAATTGTTTGCTAAAGTTTTAACTCTAAGAAGGTTCTGGGCTTGTTTACACATAGCAATAAAATTTTATCGTGCTGTAAATTTCAATGCTGTGATCAATTCTTATATTTATTCTCAGGTTTGCAATGACCTTACTCATGTTTGATTTTCTGATGGTTGTTATAAATCAAGTTACAATTTCCCCATAATATTTGAATTAGAAAACATAGGATATAGAATTATCAACTTCCTACATAATATTTCTGCTGACAATTAAGAAATGAGTAAACATAAAATTCAAAAAATTGTGTACTGTAAAAAATGAAATATTATCAAAGACATACCTGTTTGCTACCATGCTATATTAATTATTCTTCCACATCTATATTGCTAGGTAAAAAAAGCTCCTTTAGGGGCTTTATCTTAACTATATCATGCAACATTTAAAGGTTTTTTTAAAATTTGATACTTAATAGTTTCATTGAGGTTTAGTTAGCATGCATTAAATTGCAATTGACTAAAATGTTTCAGTGTAATGAATTTTGATATATACACTTGTGAAACAATGAGCACAATTAAGAAAGTGAGCATGTATGTCACCTCCAATAATTCCCTAGTGTATCTCTATAACTTTTTCTGTACCATTCACCATCACCTAACCACAAGCAACCACCAATCTGCTTTCTGTCACTATGAAATAATTTGTCTTTCTAGTGTTTAAATAAATGGAATATAAATACACATTCTTATCTGGATTCTTTCATTTGGCATATGTAAGAAATTCAGCAAAATGTAAGATCAACATAAGACTAAATGTACCATTGTAATAGCCCATTAAAACTGTCAAATAAGTCTAGAAGAAAGGAGTATATTAATCATTATATTTTGTTATCCATTAAGAAAATAAACTAAAATTACTATAAAAATGCTAGAGCTAAAAACTTTGTGTCACACAAGCTAAAGAAATTGGAGCAATTATTAAGAAAGTTTAGAAAAACATTTTTTCATGTATAAACTGCTATGTTTATATACACAAACAAGATGCTTGGATGTGATGGATCAGTTCTATAGGGTACAGTGCATGGGAATTTGAAGGCAAAATAAAACAAAACAGACACGTGTAACTATCACATACAATCCAACCACATTAGTCTTTTGGAATCTAAAGCCTGAGTTACAGCAGTGCACCTAGGAAATATTTTGTGAATCTATGATAGTCATTTGGTTTCAACTAGCACTTTTATGTTTAAATAAACATGCTATTTTAACTTATTGTTCATGAGTTATTTATGTATACTTATAAATTATAATTATATTAAATAATTTTAAAATTATATGTTGGATTTGATATTATGCATACATTTCAATTCAGAATATTTAAAGGGTTTTCATAAAATATTTATTTTATAGAAGGAGTAATTTTAAATTTGATAGGATTTAAGACCACTGCATTACTCAGGCAATATCTTTATCCCTTACCATGGCCATTGGATAAACAGATATGTACTTATGAAGTGTAAGGCTGTAGCATTCAGACATACAGTTTTTGGCATATAGTGCATCCTCAGTATACATTTATTAGTATTAATCAATTGAATTAATTATTTAATTGATTTAGCTAAATACATAAAACTATTATGCAAATTACTTTTGGATAAGAGTTTGAATACAGAATCAATGATTACAATGCTGGTATAAACCAATTATTTATATTTAAACCTCTTGCCACCTGTATTTACAGATTAAAATTAAAACATTCATGAAAAAAACCTTTAATTGAACTTGCATTATTTTTGTTATCTTAAACCAATCATCATGTCCAAAAATTTGAGTACTAACATTCCATGGAAGTTTGGTCAGGACTGGGAGGTCACATAATTGGAAATATGATCAAAATCATATGATTGCAATGGGGAGGATCCATAATTCAAAATAAGATTGGAATGGGTTGAATTATGAAAAAGCTATTGTTTCAAAGGCCTATTTCCCTCCATCTTGATTCAGTTATAGATGTAAGCAAAGCAACAGCTAGAAGTATCAGGCTTCTCTCTACTGAAAGAAAATCTGCTGTACTGAGAAATGAACGAAGCTGGGGCACCACAAAACAGAACTGAGAGTTGGAGAGAGAAATCTGAGTCCTTTTATACAGCTATGCCTGAAATTTGTTTACCTCCATTTTCCAGTTGTGAGTCAATATATTTGGTTTTTGTTTAACTTATCTTGGCTAGGTGGTGCTACTTGAAGTCAGAAAAATCCTATCTAATATTGATTGGTAACTCTCAATATATTTCAGGTTAATATTAGCAAAATTGGTCTGTCACAAAACAAAGACATGAAACTGAAAAGCCATTATCTTTGGGTAACTAACTTTAATTATTTTTTTATTTGGCCAGACATAGAAAAAGAGAATGCATATTGCGGGACATGAATGTATCCAAATTATCTGTGAGCTGATTATGAGTCTCTTAAATAAGTGTGACATGTTGATTTTCTTATAAAGTACTTGAGAAACTATTTCTAATAGAACACTAGAGTGAGGTTCGTAAAGTATAAAACATAAAACTCTGCTTAAACTTCTTTGTGGAGATGAATTTTTTTTTTATTGTGATATTGAGGGGTACATTTAAGGGTTAGGCACACAAATATGTTTCATTCAGGCACCCTTGTTTATAAGAAGTGTCCCCCCATCCCCAGACAGGTATTTACTGCCATTAATTGCTTCCCCTATCCCTCCCACCCCCCCATCGTTTCCCACCACTGTCAGTCATTTTCTTGTGGTAATACATTGGGTGATCAAGGTCTACTACATGAGTAAGAACATGTGATACTCAGTTTTTTGTTTCTGTGAGAGGTCACTCAGTATTATAGACTCTAGTTCCATCCAGGTTGCTGCGAAATTCAGGATTTCGTTCTTTCTTATGGCTGCATAGTATTCCATTGTGTATATGTACCACATTTTTTTAATCCAGTCCTCTTTTGATGGACAGCATGGTTGCTTCCAGGTTCCTGCTATTGTGAACAATGCTGTGATAAACATACGAGTGCAGGTATCTTTTTTATAAAGTGATTTGAGTTCTTCCAGGTGTATTCCCAGTAAGGGGATCGCGGGGTCATATGGGAGGTTGGTATTTAGAGCTTTTAGGAATCGCCACACTGCTTTCCACAGAGGTTGCACTAGTTTACACTCCCACCAACAGTGTAGAAGTGTACCCTTTTCGCCACACCCTCTCCAGCAACTGTTATTTTTTTATTTAAAATTATCGAAAAACATTCTTAAGTTTACTCAGCTAGATATGCTTCTGACGTGTATTTTACTACTATAGAATTATTTATTAGCCTTCTTAAGATAATATAAGCCAAAGAATGCTTTATGACCCATTTTTTTTTTCCTAATGAATTCAGCTCTTTGAAAACTGGTTAATTTAAGAGAATCTTAAATAGGGTGGAGGGATGAACAACGAAATAATTGGAAGTGATAAGAAGTTTCTAAAAGTGAAAACAGAAAGCAAACCAATGATGAAATGTAATTTTGCTTTCATGAAGGCTTGAAGAATGATATCCTTTATGAGGAATGATAAAATTAAATTTTAGAAGCAAGGAATAAAGAGGTTTATAGAGGAAGACTTATCCTTTCTGTTAAGACTAAAAGTGATAGCTCTGCTTAAATCTCTTTTGGCACTAAAAAAAATAAAAAATACTTGTGAAATTGAGTTTCATATTCCATTGACATGTCAAGATATCTTATTCACCCAAGAAATAGTTTCACCTAAATATATGACTTGTTCTGCACCATCCCAGGGCTTAATTTAAGCATAGCACTTCTACTTTCAAGGAACATCATGCTCGTATCAGCTCCATCAGGGTTACAAGGCAAGTGGAGAATTGAAGCCATCAATTTTAAGTCCATAGGGTTGAAAATTCTAGTCTTTAGTGACTTAAAACGTCTTGTATTTATTGGTTTGGTGCTACAGCATAATGAAATTTATGAAACAATTATTTTATGTCTGAATGTATGACTAAGTTTAACTTTGGTAAGTTTAACTTTCCATTGATTTACAGAAAGAACTATATAAGAGTTCAATATTAGAAAAGACAGAGGTTGTCTAAAAATGCAACTACAGGTCACTAGTTCTAAGCGCTCTCTTTCATGTAATAGGGTTGAGTACAGTCCATGTTTAAAGTAGTGATAGTAGAAAACTGAATATATAGATGGATGTTTAAAAATACAGACAAGGAAAAAGCAAGTCTCTCATTAAAAAATAATGTTTTGCTTTCAATACTAAGCTAGTTTCTCTTCATTGATATCTCATATGAAATCAAAGGAGACTAAAAATCCCAAATTGCCAGTATTGAACCACCATTATCCTTGGAAGGGATAGTATAAATACACTTTCAGAAAATATTTTAATATTTAGTGAATTAACTTTGGTGACTTTGTCACTGTATCAAATATGTAGGTGAGAAAATACAGGTAATTATACTTTGACAATTGCTGTGGTCAAAACTATTACTGTTTTATTAAATTTATGGTACTGAAGAGTATCCAAAATGTAATATGGCTGATCAGTAGGATGATATTAAAGAAAAAACTGCTAATGTACCTTCTATTGTTAAAAAAAAAACAAAAACAAAAACAAAAAAACCTTTGTACTTGAAATAAGAAGCAATCTATTTTCATGTCAGTCACCCTACTGATTGCCAGATTAGCCTATAGATCTATCTTGCTTAGAATAGTGTTCTTTCCATCACTTAATAGTCTGCACTCAGCAGAAGATGTCATCCTTGAGAAAGAAGTAACAGTCTTCATGCAAGGACATTAATTTTCTTTATTCAAAAACTCTTTGTCAACAAAGATACTAGGCTTTGAAAGTAAGCACAGTTTTACAAATGTCTTTCCCTATAGGGAAATGTTGCTTATGCAGCTTTCTTTCCATTAGATATCTAGTATTCTTATTTTTCTGCTGGAACTTTTGCAATGAGCAACACCAAAAAGCCACTCTAGCCTATTACACTCTGGATCATGACTATTAATTTGGTTTGTGAACTTAACTTGTTACTCCACTCTAGGGTTTCTTATAAAGATGAATGGGACATAACCACTAATGTTGAAACAGAAAAAGCAGTATACAAATGGGTACTCTTTTTTCCCTTAAGTCTGAATAAAGTTTAAACTCCCAGTTTTTTAGACATTAACCCATTAATGAGTCAGCAAAATCCACTCATGTTTTTGAATGTGAAATAATATGCTCGGAAAGAAAAAAATCCAATCTTGTAGGTAGTTTTCTTCAACCATCACCTTTAGGGCATTCTTAGTAGTCAATACTATCCTCTCAGACTAGCCATTTGCTTGAGGATGATAAGATATAACTGTAACAGTTCTGGTAAGGTTTGTGCACTCAAATTCTTTAAACACTACTGGAGTAAATGTAGACCCTTTGTCACGAACAACAATTGTTAGTTACCCATGTGTTGCAAATAACTGCAACAAAGCAGTTAAAATTTGAAGTGTGAGTTAGAGTTAGATATACTTTTTATTACTACCAAGCAAAATCTATTACAATCAAGATATATATTTCCTGTGGATTGGTGTAACTCTATCAAGATGAAAACCTGGCCAAAACTTTTTAGTAAATTTTCATGAAAAATCAGGAGATTTTGTTTGGTGATTATACCCATGTTGAAGATAGAATTTTTTAAAGCATTTGAATTTGAGTAACATCTAAATTCTCTATTTTTTTTTCTTATGTTATATGCCAATTGACACCCTGTTTCACAGTCTCTTTACTCTGGGACCCATTCTAATTAAAGAGTTTCCATCTGGAGTATTGCCAGCCACTGTATCAAAGGACAGAGATATTTCAAAAACAGTTCTGGAATTTTAAAATAATGTCCTGCTTGGCACTGACACACACCAAAACAAGTCTCATAGACATGACTGACTTTAGCAGGGTGAAAACATATAACCTTTCTACAGAGAAGAGGTTCACACACAAAAAAAGACACCAGGTATATAATATTTATATCTACAATTATGATAAAATTTTGGGAATTAAATATCATAATGTCATGTAATACTTTATGGACAATATTTTATCTGCTAGTCCTGAACAAACATCAGTGATGATAATGAAAAGTTTATATTTATTTTTAAATGGTACTACTAGTATAAAAGATCAAAAAACCTAGATTTTTAAATCTATTATCTTAACTATTCTATTTATTAAAATCTGTTAAAAAGTGTATCATGGAATATTGTAGTAATGGTTATCTTTATAAAAGTGTAAAAATTATAAATGCAATAGCAACAGAAAAATCTGAAAAATTTTGTGTTTTGTCATTGAAATAATGAAATTATGTACCTTATCTTCATTGAGTTAAACTTCAGAAACATTGATGTGACAGCTAAACTTGTGGCACTTACAAAATTTTTTTAACTCAGAAACTTCTGTATTCTATGAAGATCTGTCTGAAGTCATTTTGATGGTCAGTCATCTATGTTACACGATCATGATGCTCTGAAATTTGCAAGACACTTGCAAGACCTAGAATTGATAATGAGGAGGAGGAGAAGTAGAAGTATCAAATAATTTCAAACTGAAGCATTTTCCATGGAAATAATCTTAATAAGTGCTGGTAATTATCCACTACTTGCCTAATATTGTGCTTCCCGTAGGAAAAACAATGACACTCTTAAAGCAAGCTTAGTGCATTGATAAATGGGAAGCACTTTTGTGTATCTTTCCTTCCAGACAGGTATAGCTTTGCACCATGGCACATAGCATAGACATATTTTAGTTTATTCTCACCCTCAGCAAGACAATAAGCAATGTAAAACCTATCAAATAAATGTGGAGACCTGATTATTGAGCAATAGTCAGGCAGTTTATTTAAAGATAAGTCTTGATGAATTTAACAAGACAAGGTTCCACAAAGATTTTGCTCCAGAAGCAAGCGTTAAGGACATGCATTGCTCCAGTCATCATTTCACATTTTATTTCTGTTATCTAATTGCTTTCACTTCTAACCTTACCCAAAAGTTATGTATTGATAATATTTGCTCTACTTTACTTCCTAAATCAGAATTTTGCTTCACATGTCCATGCATTTGCAAGTACTGGTCTTTCACTTTGACAGCTTCCCATGCCAAATTCCACCTGGTACAGCTTCTGAAAACTCAGCACAAATTTTCATATTTTCTATGGCAACCATGAATACAACATAGAGATTTTCTTCTGCAGAAAGTATAATTAATGGGTAGTTCTGCTTCTGTTCTCTGAAACTACCACAATGTTCATGCCAGAGTCATTATTCTCATGATCTGACCTTGGTATTTATATAAGGGCAAGCCTATTCCTATAAAATAGGGGTCTCCTCTGACAAATCACTTTGGTTCATGGACTTTCCATTGTTGTGACCAAGTCTTTCTTAGAAAAGTGCTGAAGTATGAGATTGTTTCTAGCTAATCCTACTTTTTTCCTACTGTCCTTTCCAGGAGTCAGGCTTGTATTATGTCTCCTCTGGACCCCATCTCTCTTTTCCCTTTGCATGCTATGTCCCAATACATTTCTTTACAAATATGTTCATCTTAGCCTCTTTTGTTAGAGGATCGTAACTAACACAAGTGATACTGAAAGTGGTTTAAAAAATAAATGGCAAGATGGGATTGGGAACAGGATCAGTCACCACCTCATAAGTAAAAAGAAAACCATCCTAAGTGGTTGGTGAGCATAGAGAGTTTCTGGCACAAGGTGGTAGCCTAATTGCTAGTGATCACACCACTTGAGAGCTGGAAATATGCTCCAGTGAAATGGAATAGCTTTCCAAGTGCAATGATTCAGACATTTGAAAGATATGAACATTGAGGGCAGCATCAAAAAGACAGTGAACGTCTATATTATATTGGTGCTCCCCAGAGGGATAATGAGAAACTAAGGTGTATAAACAAGCAGTTAGCAGACAAATGTGAGTGCCAGAGGGTAACTTAAAAGAAGATCCTCATCTTCTGGAGTGCAAGAATGGACACAGTGGCAAATTGGAAATTTCATAATTATATTTGCGAAGTCCAGAGACATCTGAAGACCCTTCAAAGCAGATCTATTGTGCTAAAATCAAGACTGTGATTGGGAAAACCTGAGACCCTGGAACATGGGATGGTGTTATCAAGAATGGTGCCCAAGTAGATGATGACTTATACACAAGACCCTGAATTGGAAGAGCTTGGAGAGATGGTTCACTCTTCTCCAGCAGGTTTAGTTCTTGCACCCTGCTGTAAGACATTGCACAGTCCTTTTCCCACAAGATAACCAATGCCACCCCCAATTCTCTTGGAAGCTAGCCCAATAACTAAAGTTAAATCTTACCATAATCTAGGTAAGTATGTGTTGTGCCTTATAAAGACAGAGACAATTCACTGAAGAATTCCAATAATTAGGTAGCATGCACTGACAAGAGCAGGTGTGTACCACTGTGATTGTATTCTGAGGGTACTTGATCAAAAGGATGAAAAATAAGAACAGAAAAAAAAAACCAAAACAATTTACTGACATGGGGGCTCTCTAACCAAATGTGGATTTGATACCTTGGCAAAGTACCTAGGAAATGGGAAAAACTCTGCACCATTGTTATTCTTAGAAACCCAGAGAAAAGGATGGTTAATATTAAGCAAAACAGAAATGCCTGAGTTGCCCTGGAAGAAAGTACTAGAATAAAGTAGTAAGTAGAATAGAGTGACTGAGACAAGTGGGAATGTTGGAATGAATTTGTGTGATGCTAGAAGACCTGACATATGGTTTTGTTCCATAGGTAGACCAAGAAATCAAGGTTATCAGGACATGCAAGTTAGAAAAGCACAGAATCTCTAAGATGTTTGAGGGTGGCTGTAGGCCAAGGCTGACAGTAGGAAAGGTTTTTTCAGAGCTAGGTTTGTTAATATCCATAGGATGATGGTGTTCCAAAATAAGAGAGGCCAGGTGTAAGCACTTGAACACCAGAAGTCAGGGGCAGCAATTAGCATAATGACTGGTGAGGTCAAATAGACAGCCAAGGGGGCTTGACTCACAGGGAGTTGTGAAGATGATTAATAGAGCAGAGAGCCCCTAGGGGCAAAATAGATGAGCAGACAACACCAGTGCTGCTTGACATCTACAATTCCCACTCCATCTAAAAAAAAAAAAAAGATTTGGAAGTCATTGAAGAGGTAGTCAGGTTCATAGAAAGAAGGACTGTGCAACACTATAAACATTATATGCTATGATGATTCCTTCAGCCATAACACTATACAATAAAAAAGGAGAATATGTATATATTTGATGACAGACACAGAGTCTGAATATGACTTGAGTTGACAACTGAAACTCAAATTATCATCACTGACCCTATGTGAGAGTAGACAGGTATGATAGGAAATAAATGGAGTACTGATGAAAATCACTCCATGAGGCTAAAGCTGGGTTTGCCTCAAGCTAACATCATCTATGTATAATAATACTTACATAACTTACAGTAGTATGCTTTTTCTGTGTTTTCACCCACTAGTTGATCCTCAGTCACCAATATAAAATTGGACTTTTCTTGACGGAGTAATAGTCACATTGGGTCATTTGCTTCTGGGGTAAGAGGTATGACAGTAGGGAAGACTCAGTTGCAATTTCTTAAAATGCTGTTCTCCCTCCAGTTGCGATACTAAATAAGAACCAGTAACACATCCCCAGAAAAATGCTGGAGATTAACACTACCACTGGAAAGCTAAAGGTTGCAGGGGAGGTCATCTTTATCATATCTCCATTTAATTCACTGGTCTGCCCCTGCAGAAAACCTGCTAGATCTGAAAATGACTATAGACTACTGTGGACTTAACCAAGTTGCTGCTATAGTACGGCTGCTTTGCTGACTGAGTCATTATCACTGGAACAGTTTAATAAGGTCTCAGGTACTGGAATATAACTATGAACTTGAAGAACAGATTCCTTTACATTCTGATAATCAAAGAGAATTTTAAAAAGTTTGCATTCATATGTGAAGGTAAAGAATATTCATTTAAAGTTTTGCTTCAGGGGAACATTAATTCTCTTTACCCTCTGCTATAATCTTTGTTATATTCTGAACTGAACTGCCTGGGGATCCCACAGAATACTCCATGGATTCATCACATCAATAGCGTTATGCTGATCAGACAGTATGAGCAAAAGGAGGTTAGTTCACTGGTAGCCTTGGTAAGACATATGGGTTACATATTGTACAAAATAAACCTTCAAAGAGTCAGGAATATGCTACTTCAGTGATGTTTTCAGAGTCCAGTGTTCAGGATGAGTCAAGAAACCCCCAAGGTAAAAGGAAAATTAACTCATCTTGCATCTTTTATTACAAAGAAGGAAGCACAGCACCTGGTAAGCCTCTTAGGAGTCTGAAGGCAACATATCCTACACTTCAGAATGCTGCCCTGAAATAAACAACAAATGACATAAACTGTGGCCGGCTTTGAGTAAGGCCCAGGGGAAGTAAACATCCTTCTTGCTGCAGCTGGACTCAGGCCATGAATCTTATCATTAGCTATCACCTGAGCAGGGGGCCATAGGTCACTCCATTCACCTTCTAGATTTCTCGCTCAGCAAGTGAAGACCATGGGAACCAAGGAAGACATGTTCCTCAAGCTGAAATCAGAAGTAATCTTTGTGACACAAGTATGGACTACGTCAGACATGAAAATATTCTACTAGGCTCTGTGGATGTGGGGAATGTAAGTAAGGGGTTGCTATGCTCTTTGTCACTACATTCTTGCTGAGGCAATGGACGAGAACAGGGTACTACTGTGGAAGGACAATTTCTGCAAAATTCAGGACTCCTCAGACCAGTGATGTTGGCACAAGGGATCCCCATTAACCTGGCCAAAGCTTTCTTAAAGCTGTTCTGTAATCAGAGACTCTTCCTACTTTGCCTTTCTTTTTTACAGGAGTCAGAATTTTACCATGCTTTGATAGTTTGCCCTGCTTCCTCCAGCTTCCCCTTCCTTTTCTCTCACAAACATTTCCTCTTAAATCTTCAATAAGTCTCTTGCACTTCTATACTTGCTTTGGCATCTGCTTCTTAGAGGATCTGAACAAATATTTCTTCCAATAAGCATGAAACAGATATTAATCTCAAAACTCACTCTTGATAGTCATTGTTTCCCTGGACCTGTGCTTTAATAAATGGATCTTAAATTATATCAAGTAAATGCTATTTTTAGGTGGTCACATGATAAAAGCTGATGGACACCAATTATTCATTTTCCAAGATGCTAGTTTCAAAGTATCTCTCAGATAGCAAAGAAGTTGTTTTTATAGTATACTCATAACCATGATTACTATTGTCTATCCATCCCTCTCACTATGTACACACACACACATAATCTATACCTTTACAAGCGTAAGCAGTTCTTGATAGTCTTAGATAAAGAGAAGAAGACATGCTGAGAACAAAAATCTGAGCATGTTTAGATAGTCCACGTTCCTTAGGATACACCACCAACTATAGACAAAGCCACCTTAATAGAAATAGCTTAAGTCTCCAGGTGTTACTGACTTCAGAATCTTTTCTCTCAGTAGTTGCTTCTCTTCCAACATTTCAAACATGGCACAACAGTCTTCATGGTGGAAACACTGAACAAAAACTGGACTTGTGGGTATAATCTTTTGTGTTGAAGTTGTTTTGGTATTGTTTGTTCTTTTCATCAGTAGGCTATGAAAAGAAGCTGTGTATGAATCCACTCTACCAGGCTAAAGTTGATTTAGCCCCAAACTAACATCATGTATGCATAGTAATACTACTCTCATATCTTTCTACATAAGAAAGTTTATAAATTTTTTTTACCAGCCTGAACACAGTTCTTTTTCTTTTCTTTTCTTTTCTTTTTTTTCCGGAAACTATTTTCTAATATTATCATAGATTACTTTTTAAGTTTTTATATTCATTTGGATAGTTCACTCTCAAACTTGATATTCTTATTTCCTGCTTCTAAATCTGCAAAGATCCTTTATTCTAAAGAATATAAAAGCATGGGAAACATGGACTTCTTTACAAAAAAATGCAAAAATAGACCAGGTGTGGTGACATGTGTCTATAATCCCAAGTACTTGGTAAAATGAGGCAGAAGGATCCTGTAAGCCCAGGAGTTACAAGCTGCGGTGAGCTGGGATCATGCCACTGTACTCCAGCCTGAGACAGAGTGAGATCTTGTCTAAATAAATAAACAAACAAAAAAACAAAATATCTATTAAGTTCATACACTGTGCTAGGCTGTACGTTCTCCAAAAGATGTCTATACCTTAATCACTGAATCTTGTGAATGTGTGACCGTACATGGTAAAATGAATTTTGCATATGTGATTATGATTGCAAATTTAAAAATAATGAGATGATCCTTGATAATCTTGGTAGGCCCAATAAGCCTTTTTAAACAAAAAAATGTTCTGTGCAAGAATCAGAGAGGGACGTCATTTCTATAGCCTTAAAAAATCGGGTTCTGTCAATGATCTGAATAAGTGTGAAAGCAAATTCTTCCAAGAGGCTTCTGATAAGAGCCCAGCTAACCACCACCTTAATTGCTTTGTTAAACCAGGATCAGAGAAACCTGCCAAGCCAGACGAACTTCTGACGTATATAAATTTGTATTGTTTTAAACCACTAAGTTTGTGATAATTTGTTATGGCAGCAATAGGAAACTAATATGTAGACGATCCATAATCACCCTTTTTTTTTCCACCTCAGGCAAATTTATTCATCTGCTACTCTATGCAACCTGTGTATTATCTTTATGCACATATTGTTTTAGTAGACTATATAACTTTTTTAAAATGCCCATCTTTCTTCTTAACTAGTATGCGAGATCCTCAGGGGTCTCATTCATCTTTGGATTTGTGGTGCCTAGTACAGTAGTTTGAAATAAAGAACACAGTATTTAGTACTCTACAAATGGTATAATATTTCACCTATGTATAAGGGGCATAAATACACCATAAGCAATCAAAGCTTAAATAATTTTCTTTACTTACTTATTGCAAAATATTCTGTCTCAGCTTTAAGTGAGTTAGTGAAATATTTCTAACCCAAATAATATTGTTTTTTCCATATAAACTCCAAGGTGCTCAGAAAACCTTTTGTAGAAATTAATTTATGTGTTTCTTAGGGAAAAAAAAACTACTTTAGACACTGATTTTTAAAAGGTATTTATGCTGCTGTATTTCTCCGTATAATGGTGAAAATATGTTTCTCTACAGAATAATTACATTTTGAATTCAAACACAGCTTTCAACAATATAAGCTGTGTGGCTATTTAATCTTCAAAAATATTTTGTAATTGGCTTCATAGTGGGTAACGTGATAGTATCATGTGGATATCATTATTTTATTTTATTTTATTTTTATTTTTATTTTTTTTTGAGTTGGACTCTCACTCTGTCGCCCAGACTGGAGTGCAGTGGCCGCTCCCGGCCACCGTAGCCTCAACCTGCTGGGCTCCGGGATCCTTCTGCCTCAGCCTTCCAAGTAGCTGGAACTACAGGCACGCGCTACCACACCCAGCTAATTTTTTATTTATTGTAGAGAAGCGGTCTCGCCAAGTTGCCCAGGAGGGTCTCGAACCCGCGGGCTCAGGCAATCCACTCACCTTGGCCTCCCAAAGTGCTGGGATTACAGGCTGAGCCACCTAGCCTGGCCGGATATCATTATTAATCATTGCTAAAATATCAAAACAAGATTTCTATCTTGCAATCTCAGATACTCTTGAAAATACTATATCTTCCATGAACTCCTTGTCCTAGTTTTTCTGTTTGATATGATGACTGGATTGCTGTCATGTGCCATACATAGAATTTAGGCAATGTGACTCTTATGATAATTATACATATATAGCTCAAAGCCCATGATTAGCAAAATTAAGCATTCAGTAAGCAGTTATAAATATTGTTGTAGTTTCTATAATTTATTTTTTATTTATTAACTAATAGTGTCTTCAAATTTTCATGTGACTATTTTATAGAGAACATATGCACTGGATATTTGACTCTGAAAAGCAGGACATCCAAAACCATGTTTGATGTGTGTCCCATTAGTTCATTTTTGTGTAACAAATTACTTTAAAAAATAATGACTTAAAACCACAGTCTACTTAATATAGTCCCCTTAACAAGAGTGAGACTTCAACTCAAAAGACATATATATAGTCTCCTTATTTGTGGGACAGGAATTCTGGCAGGACTTGTGTGGATGATTCTTCTGTTCACTGTGTGTCAACAGAAGATACTCAATGGTATCCAGTTAGCAAATAGGTTAGTCTGGAGGGTGCAAGATGACCTCATGTCTGGTACTTTGGTCTGGATGGCTGGAAGGTTGACCTTAACTGATGTTGTTGACTTAATTGCCGATAGTAGCTTTCTTTAGCATGGATTTCAGAAAACATCAACCTTCTTAAATGGTGGCTTAAGAAGGTAAGAGCAAGTATTCCAGTAAACAAGGCAGAAACTTCATGGCCTTTTGAAAGAAAATTTCAAAATTTTCATGGCATACTTCCAGCGTACTCTGTTGATTGATACAGCTACAAACTCACCCAGATTAAGGGTGGGGGAATACTCTATGGAAGGAGCATCAGAACATTTGTAACTACGGTTTAAAACTCACATGATCACATTCTTAAGAACACTTCTATATCTGGTAAACAATCTACTGCTAATAAAAACAATATTTTAATTAAACCAGAAATTGCAAAATATTTATGATGTATAGTGAAAAAAATAAAGCTAAACTTCAACCACTTTAAATGCTTTATTTGGATCTATCTAAAAGCACAATTGAAAGATAACATTATGTATTCACATTTCATTTTATAATTTTCATATTAAAATTGTTTTCAAAACATACTATTAAAATATACAAGGGGTTTTCAAAAGAATTTATTGAAAATGTGTACTATAAAAAAACTATGCATGGATTTTAAATGTTTTGCAACAAAACAGATGTGTACTAACTATAATAACATTGTCTAAACAGGATCCAGTTTGAGGCACTAAGAAAGATAAGACATCAGTTTGCAAAGAGCCCCTATGAAAGCAACATAAATTCTGCAAGAACAGACATCAAATTTATGGTGAATTTTAGGTGGAAGAATGGCAAAATCATTGATAACTTTATTTACATAAGCAACCAACAATATAAGTTTTCATATAATAATGTTATAAAATAATAATAATAATGCATCTGGGGCAGAGGTTAGGACAGGAAAAAATATTTTGTTTGTTTGTTTTATTCGAAGTCTTATTGCCTAGACTGGTGCAGTGGCACAATCACAGCTCATGACAGCCTCAACCTCCTGGGCTCAGGCAATCCTTCTGCCTCAGCCTCCCAAGTAGCTGAGACTACAAGCATGAACCACCATGCCCCATTATTTAAAAATTTTTTTTTTCTAAAGACAAAGTCACTAGTTAGCAAGGCTGTCTCAAGTGATCAAGTGATCCTCCTGCCTCAACCACCCAAAATTCTGGGATTACAGGTGTGAACCGCCACACCTGGCAGACAATAAAATATTTTTATTACCATAGGTTATTTTAACTGTAAACACTCAAAAAGTTCTTCCTAGAAAAATAATGATAAGGCATTGAATTTTTTTAATTGAACTTATTTTTCTTGCATATAACTTCATTTAAAAAAAAAAGACATATGTAGAATGGTACAAAATTTTACCAAAAACTGATGTATGAGAAATTAAAATTTGAAGTTACCTTTTAAATAAAAAGACAAAATCAAGTCATCTTGAGTATTTGTACATTTATTAAACACATTTTGGGTTTTTTTTTTAGTTTTAAATATTGGCAGAAATATTATCATAATAGTAGCTTAAGAAATAGAATTTGTAGTTGTGATTTGTTCATTTTATATGTATATATCACCTATATGAAGCACTAATTATACCTTGCTATAAAATCAAGTTTATGTTATATTTTATATATTTAAAATCTATGATTTAAGGCAATGGAATATTAATAGAATTCAAAATTTTTTTCTATCCATTCTCTGAAACATCCTCTGAATCTTAGTTCTCTCATTGATGGTGATATAAGGACAGTCTATTGTACTACTTTTCCCTTCAGTTTCCATCTTTGTAGAAAGTGAAAAATAAGAAGACTTTAAAAGGTTGTTATAATGACTCAGTGAGTGCACACAATTGCTAATGAACAACACACTTAACCTGTCCAATATGAGGTAAAATAACTCAGCTCTGAGAGTCAAAAATGACTGGACACATCTCTGGAGGGATCTTTTGCAACTTATCTAACTTTGTTACAATTCATCAGAAATGATGAGTGCCCTTTAATTCTAATTATTTTTGGTAGCTAACCAGAATTAGGGGGAAAAAATGAAACCTTGCATCTCACTCAAGAAGTAACAGTAAATAGATGCCAGAGCATATCTGGGATATGATCCCAGTAAGATCCCAATGAGCAAAGTCCTAGGAAGAGAGGGTTAACACGTTTCCCAACCCCATTCACAGATTTGTTCACCTCCATTACCTCCCCCTATCTCACCACCAAAATAAGATAAATTTAATATAACAAATTTCTCAAGTTGGAGTTCTAGCTCATAATTTGTTTTTAGTATAATACATTTTTCCCCCAAATACCATTATTGTGTACTGTCAGATACAGAGTATTTGTGAGTCTCAGATCCAGCATGTAAAATGTGGTCCTATAATAATTTCATTTATATAAATCAGAATGCTAAGTAGGGGTCTGAAACATGGAGAGGAAAAATAAAAGCTAAAGGAACATACTATTTTTCTCATATTTCAATGGGCAAAAACCCTGAAATGGGAGGAGACTGAGATAATAATGACAGTCAACTTCACAGTTCTGAATTCCCACCACTCTGGTATACTAGGGGAAACTAATTTCACCATGGCAGAAGTTCCATAATGCCAGAGAGAAAACTCTTTTCTCAGTAGGAGGATGAGAAAAAGTAGGAAGCATCTGTGAATGAGAAAAACTTAAGCTAGAAAAATCATCTGAAATGTAGAAATGGGCAGCTGAAATTTCTGGGTGTTCTTTCATTATGGTTATGAGCTTGAACGTTAGATTTATTTTATATTAATGGGCTATTTCTCAAGTCTGTAGCAGTAAAGTTTAACTTGTTGATTTTTGTCTGGAAAGATGCAAGTATTTTCCTTTAATAAAAAAGATAATCCCAGGGGTAGGATATTAAGCGGTTTTGTATATAATCCAACAATTTTATGCAGGATTGCCCATAAATACTCAGTTCCTCAAATGTCCTTTGAACATTTATGTGTGTTTTTTAAATTACTTGAATTTTATTGGTTCTCTTATTATTTAATGAATTGATTAAATCTTAGACACATGTTCATTTTATATTTACATGAGAGCTATAATATTACCATTTTGAAAATTATATTTTATATCTCTCTTGGCAAAGGGCCAAATACATCTAACCAGACAAAAGTTAGAAAGCTAAAACTATCATGGAGAATTCAAAGAGAAGGAGCAAAAAGAGTTCTTATTTATTAATCAGCTCCTGGGCTTTTCATTATTGTGAAGAGTTCAGGTTATTGTCAAATAGGAACGTTGGCAGAAGCAAGAAAAGCTAAATTGATGCACATTAAAAAGAGCTGAGCCAGAGAGCTGACAGGTGAGATGATAGAGAACTTCCTAAGCTGCATTCAGTAGGAGGGTCTTTATTTCTCTATTGCAATTATTGAGGTGACTCTGGAATAGTTGTGATACAACAGAAATATAAAGATTGACATTAATGGCCAAAAGAAAATGTTAAAGAATTGTGTTGTGCTTAACGAGAACATACATTTTGTATATTTGTGTTTTTTGTGTGAAAACACTAGCTACGAAAAAGCATGTGGTTTTTACTTTCTATTGTTTCTTTAAATATGTGAAAGCAGCTTCTAGGACAGATTATTTGTAAGCTTCTTTTCCAAAGTTTTATTTAAATTTACTATTAGAGAAATATACTTTTAAGAAAGCCACTTCAAATATTTTCATTTGGTAGAGAATTCTACAAGAAAAAAAAAGTTACTAGACTAAATTAACATAGGTACAATAAAGTAAAAATTTACTAGAGATTATTAAGATAGTAACTAGACTAGTTAAAGGATCTTGCTACTTTGAATTGTTGGGAGGTGACGAATTTTGTAGGAAGTGATGAATTTTATACCCTGTGACATGCAAAAGTTTTGCATTTATAATCTCCCTATATAATGTACAATGTAGTGAATTTGTAACCACACATATTAGGTGCTGTGCAGTGATGTCATTCAGCTGGAATATGCTTCCAGGAGGGGTCTCTAGGAGATGCCTTATATGGACTGGAATGCACACTCTGGAGGGTCTCTGGAAGGGACCAAGTGGCTACATTAGACTAGCTAAGTTGCTCATTCTGCTTCTGTAAACCCTGCTGGCATTATGTGATTGGTATATTTGAATTTCCTGGGGTTGCAAGGTGGGTGGGCTCTGACCTACTTAAGGAGAGCATCTGCCATAGCTTGGGGCCCTCGCTTTGTGTCTGTGTGTCTGGCAAGTGGTCCCGGCCAGCTGAACCTTGGCTAATAAACCTCTCCCTTATTCAATTGTGTGTCAGCGCCGTGAACTAAACAGTCAGACCCCACTCCAGAATATCTGGGTTGGGGTTTTGGGGCTGGGAATAAGTATACTAGTTCTCCAGGTTATACTCCAACCTCCTCGAAGTTTCTCTTCATCATCTGTAACAATTAACTTCGTCCCAGTTTATCTTCAAGAAAATCTATTTTTTTTCCAAAATAATTCTCATGCATAATATTGGCTTTCTTTTTAGCTTTAGAAAAAAATCTATTTTTTAGTGTGATAACTTGTTGGACTTTATATGTGTTAAATGTAGGTGAAGTGCTTAGCACATTCCCTAACAGTAAACAAACAAACAAACAAAAACCCCAACAACTTAGTTCTTCCTTATAAACCAGACAAACAAGAGTACTAAGTATGAATACAAACAACAATAAAATTCTGAAATTATAAGCCAAATAATTGGGGCATTTTGAATTTTATAATCGACCTACTCAGCACTAACTCTAAAAACAAATGAGCTCCTCTTTGATGAAATTTCTTTTTATTGCCTCTCCAAGCATTTCAGAAATACTCTGAGCAGCAGGCAATATTTATTTCTTGGCACTGTAGCTTCTGAGAGGATTTTCTAAGTTGATTCTGGTGTTAAATGTCTTCCACTCCTTCTCCAGTTCACTGTTTGTCAATTCCCACATTCTATACAGTTTTCAACACCTATTTCACATACTAGAAATTCAGTTAAGTTCCCCCTGTCCTCTAGTCTTAAGCAATTTCTTCCTCCTCTGGTGTTCTCTGGCACCTTTTCTTACATTTTTCTTAAGGCAGGCATCACTTGCTACCATCTACTATGTGTATTTATGTCCTTCTTTCCCTATTGGACCCTAATCTCTTTTCAGACAACATTTCATTCTCTAAACAATTGCATTTTTTTTTTTTTGAGTTGGAGTCTCACTCTTGTTGCCGAGGCTAAGGTGCAGTGGCACACTCACGGCCACCTCAGCCTCAACCTGCTGGGTTCAGGCGATCCTTCTGCCTCAGCCTTCCAAGTAGCTGGAACTTACAGATGCATGACACCATTCCTGGATTGTTTTTGTGATTTATTGTAGAGGAGGTCTCACTAAGTTGCCCAGGCTGGTCCCCAATCCTTGAACTCAGGCAACTCTCTTGCCTTGGCCTCCCAAAGTGTTGGGATTACAGGTTGAGCCACCGTGCTTGGCCAACAATTGCATTTAATTCTGCTTTGTTGGCTGAATCAATACTTTTACATCCCTGTGGCATAATTAAGATTTTGCAGAACAAAAAAAGCAATCAGACTTCCTCTATACTGTGCTAAGGATGGTGTGTGATGTTAGTCCATTCATTTCCACTGCAAAAGTAGCAGCTAGAGTTGTGTCTGTTCTTCCTGGTTTACAGAAGAATATAGCCACAGAGAGTGAAAGGAGACAGTGGAAGGATGGTAGCAGTTAGATGTACTTGTAGTCCTAAAATTTCTGGTTGATTGATTGATAGGGTCTTGTTCTGTCATCCAGGCTAAAGTGCAGTGCTGTGATCATAGCTCACTGTGGCCTCAGACTACTGGGTTCAAAAGATTCTCCAGTCTCCTACTGAGGAGCCAGGACAACAGAATGCACCACTGCCTGGCTAATTTTTTTCTTTTGGTAGTCCTAAAAATTTTTGATAGAATTGCCTTCACCACAGGTCAAAGGGCTGAAAGTTAATTCCCTTTTACACTGACATGCCCCTAAAGCAACCATAACTTTTCAAGCGAGCAGAAGTATTTATTCTTGCTGACAGATACCCTCTGCACAGAGTTTCAAACATGCAGGCCAGAAGCACTGTCTATGCCTCATTACCATTTAAATAGGCTGATCAATGAGAATTAGCATGTAATTTGAATTACAACACCCACCTCCTGCTTTTTCTTTTCTTTCTTTCTTTTTTTTTTTTTTTTTTGAGTTGGAGTCTTAAAGGCTTTGGTCCTCCAACCTTTTTAAATAGTTGCTACACTTTCAGTGAGGATTCCCTATCTCCTTCAAATCTGAAAGCAGGTGTGTATGCCTGTGTTTTTGTGTAAGAATGTAAATGGAACCATTGATCCCTGGTTCTGCCCAAACTTTATATACACCCAGTATAATCTATTGTTAAAACACAAAATGTTAAATAGCCACCTCAGTCAACTCATTACAATGAATTTTTATTCCATGTCACTCTTACTTTGACATCTATAATTTAATCACATCAATTTAACCAATAAATAATGCTATCAGTATTGATCAGTGGACACACTATGTTGGCCAAGAAGTCAAGGACTACAATGTACTCACTAACCTGAAAAAACTTGGATCAAAAAACTAACCAACCAACCAAACATACAAAAAGAAAGAAAGAAGAAAAAAAAAAAAGAAAGAAAAAAAGCACCACTTAATCTAAGTATACATTCTTCATCTTCCTGTCTTGCTTATGCAATAAATATTAATTTTGTAATTATATGTGTGAAAGAGGTTTATACATGTTACAATACCATATAAATGTACAGCTATATTGTCATTACTTCAAATACACAAATATGTTTGAAACCACTTATATAAAATTAGTATCAGACCTTGGGGTAAATGATACATGAAGAAGATACGTAAGCCTTAAAAAGCTGCAACCATGGTTAAATTTAACAAATCTATTGTTTACCTTCATTCCAAGAGGGTAATTGATTATCAGAATGTCTTGATCCCCAGAGTGAGGGAAAGCTACGCTGCAAGGCTCATAAACATATATTCTCCTAAAAAAGGGCCTAAGATTGCATAAAGCTCCTTGAGGACAAAAGCAGCTCCAATTTCCAGTGACTCCACTGTCTGTATACCTTTCTCCTAAACTACCTCTATTATGGCTTATTGCCAAGGGGGTAGTAGTTGATGATCACAGTACTTGCTTTATAGATAGTACCTATACAAAACCTAAGAATGGTATTTTGAGATATTTTTCAGACTCTTATGATCCCAAGAGCCCACTCAGGTCCAAAACACCTGCCATGAAACTAACTCAACAAGCCCTGTTTCACCCCTTTCCCAGAAACTGTGACATGAAGATAGTTTCAATACCCCACATGACATAGTCAACCAATCAACAGTCCCTAACCAAATTCCTTTTAAACACCCTAGTCTTTAAGTTATCGGGGAGGTGGTTTTGACAAATTTCTCCCATTCTCACTCAACTGCTTTGTGGTATTAAACTCTTTCTTGACTGTAACAATTGTGTCAGTCTTGGTTTTTCTGGGCAGAGGGCATAAGAACCTGATCGGACTGTAACATGTTGATATTTGATTTGACACATTTTATTATATTTATTTATATAGACTACCACTTCAACAAATATTTCTGTTTATATAGTTTAGATAGTAAATAAGTGGTTTCTAGGATCCAGCTGTGATTGCTAGTCACTGATGTGTACTCTGGAACTGTACAATTTCCCACTGAGAGCTCACACATTATTATTTAATGTTTAGATGATATAAAATTCAGTTATACTCACTAGTAATTCTTTGCTCGTCAAGCTACTTTCTAACTCCAGAAATACATAATTTTGATGTAGTTGAAAAAAGAATGATAATGTTAGGCAGATATACACAATTCTGTAGGATCTGGGATTTATAAAATATTTCTATGTCTGTGTATCAATTTGCATTTTTTGTTCCCTCATATCATTTTCACTGAAAAGCAAAATTTCTTATTGAATTCCCTTCTTTCTCAAATATTCAATGTCTCCTTGAAGACATAGTAGATTTTGTCTTTTTATTTGTTACTATAGCTTTAGTGTACATTATTATCTGTGGATCACAGTTAGCTTTCCATACATATGTACTGAATTAATGAACAATAGCGGCCCAAAGTGGTAAGTTAAATGGGTTTTGATTTACTATTGAACTCCATTAGTTACCTAGGCTATCCAAAATAAACATACTATGCACACAAAATTCAAGGTTGTTTTAAATATACACCCTCAGGGAAATTTTCATAACCCACTTTCCCATTTAGATTCTTACTTGTAGATACCTCTTATATAGGTTATCTTATGAAGAAACTAATGAATAAACCCATGAAAACTCTACAGCCAGGAGTCAAACTAGAGAAGATTCTAATGATCCCCGAAAATGGTACAGTGCTCTTTACAGCTGCTTTTAATCATGCTGAGGCATTAGAATCTATCAATCTCTTATTTAGAAATATGTTGGTTGAGTACGTAGTTCTTAAGTGGACATCTACTGGAAATTTTTTAACTTTAAATTTTTAAATAAGTATAGATTCACAGGATGGGGGAAGGAAGGGAGAGGAAAACACTTTTACTCATGCTAGAGATATAGATATCCACAAGAGACTCAAATTTTAAACAAATAAAAATGAAGAGAGGGAGGGAGAGAGATAGAAAGAGTGAGAGAGATGCATAGCTAGATACATAGATAGCAAAAAAAAAATCATTTTGGTCATCAGTTTTTAAAAATTATTTTTCATTAAGAAAATGGTACACTATTTAGCAGCTGTGATAATTTTTGTTTGCAAGGATTTGGGAAGATGATGTTTATGGGATCATTTCAAGAGACAAGAAAAATCAACATTAAAAAAAAACTAGGAAAATTTCTTTGCATTTTTCACTAAAGTTTGCATTATAATGGGGTTATAGCCAATAAATTTAGTTAAATAAGAGTATACGCTACTTTTCTAATTTTAGTTACTCATTATTTTGTATATACAATCATATACCAAATTGAATTATATTTTTTATACATGACCCAAGGCCCCTGCTTTGGTTTCATGATAAAGATAACTCTGTTGCCAATTGCAAGTTCCACTATTTGTCATTTGTCGGCCAAAATAAACAAGCACAAGATTAAGTGGAAAGAAAATGACTTTATTTCAAAAGCCAGCATATGGGAAAATGGCCAAGGTCATGCCTCAAATAAACCATTCAAAATTTTAGGCTGAGGATAGGATTTAAAAGGGAAAGAATGGAATGAGGAGTTTCTGGGAGCATCACAGGGAGGAGATCTTGCTTTGATGTTCATCTTCAATTGTTGTCCACCTGGAGAACTGGCTGATGTCATCCTGATTGTGGCCCAGTTGTAGATTTATTGCCTTCAGTTGATCTCTAAATAATAGGGAATTCTGTCTTGGGGTGTCTATATTCTGTTATTCCAAAGTCAGCCTCTGGAACAGTTTCTGAAAAATTTCAAGTAAGTATGCAATTAGATTAGAAAGAAAAAAAATTTAAAGTATAGGTTAAGAGAGAAAAAGTCTTAAATTGTTTCGCAAAAGCTGAAATGAAAATTCTCGATTACAAAATTATTGTGGAGAAATTATTTCTTCAGTATCTTCTATAAATGTTATCTAACCTTAGAAAACTAATTTAAGCATCATATGCTCAATGTGACCTTCTCTTTTCCCATCAGATAGATATATTTTTTACTCCTTTGAATCTTTCTTCTTAAAAATATATGCTCTTTTGGAGCTGAGATTACTGTCTTTCTCAGGTAAGACATTTACAAGCATCATTATTTTCCCACCTTTCTCCTTGGGGAAGGATGCATCACTTAGTCACCTTAATATTTTCCAGATTCTGTTGACAAGCAGCCTTTTCAAAAGAGTTAATAAGAATTTAAATTTATGTCCCAAAATATTTAACATGGTTTCCCAATGTCCGTGCTAACCATTTAAAACTTAAAAAAGAAAGAGAGAGAAAGAGAGAAGAGGGGAAGGGAAAGAAGAAAAATCTTATTCTATACCTCTGACTCTTCCCAATTTAAATATATCATAGAGTTTTGTGCTGGAAATAAAGTTCATGCCAGCAGGTTCTAAATTTTAAATTATTAGAAGTAATTGTTATCCTAAGAAATTACTATATACAAGGTCAGAATGGTAAAATTATTTTTGTTAAAAATCAGATTTAAATTAAAGTCATTTATAATGGATGTAGCCTGTACTCTGGAAGTGCTGAATATAGTACTTAGTCAGCTGGAGTTCTAACCCAATTTATTTCTTTACCAGAAATCACTCTGGAAGTATTAGAATGTCTGGAGACTCAGTGTCTGAACCAAAAATAAAATTGTTTTTTTTTTTAAACCCAATCCTAAAACAGTCACTATTTTTATAGTTCTTATTATCCCTGTATATTTCATAGGGAGACACACAAAACATTTTATAGTAAATTACTAATATCAAATAAATTATTAATGTAAAAGATTATGAAAAATTACCACCGATCATGAATAGAGGAAAATCCATGGAGGATAAATTGACATGGCCAAACTTAATTTTTAAAATTTCCTAAAATGTAAGCCCTTTTTATGAAATCTATAGCTAAACTTGGTAGAAGAATAACATTTGCATATTAATAGTGTTAAAACTGTGATCAACCCTTCTGTATTTTAAGGGATTTCTATCCAAATAAAGATCAGCTCATACTATTAGGGTATGAGGATTGCTTTATTGTTTTTCTAGCATTATTTCATCAATTTATCAGTGAGAATTTGTGGAGGTGTATGTAAAATGCAGTATACCTTAGAAACTGGTTGTGGTTTATTTATTAAGAGCTGATGTAAAGTTTAAAATTTCTGGAAAGGACAGAAGAATATGAAGAAAATGAGGTATAAATGAACCAATTCATATAAACTAATACAAATAATTTCATTATTTACAGATTTCACCATATCAAAATGAAAATATGATTTCATTAACCTGTGGAATCTTTTTCTCGGTAAGTACGTTGGAGTCTTTATTACTGACTGAGCGATTTAACTGATTTAATTACACAATTAAATGGATGCAGCCAGCATTCTATGATTGATAATACAATGACTAACATTAATTTTTAACATCTGTATACTAGAAAAATTACAGCAAATAACAGTATAACAACAAACAAGACAGTCACATGGACATACAAATCTGAATTTTTTTCTCTTCAGACATAAAAATCTGGGAAGAGTTTCACTTCTCTTTTCCATAATAAAGCCTCAAAACAAATAGGCTACCTTGATTCTGAGAGTTAAATTTCAAAAGCAGGTTAAAAATGCTTTGATATAATTGATGCACCTCATATATGCATAAAAGAAGAAGTATGATCTTCTTTTGTTTACTACTTTATTAATATTCAGTGTATCTCAGTTTTTCAGAAAAGAGGTGGCTTCATGAGGACATATGCAGTCTTATTTGTTTTCTTTCAATATTGCAAGTTCCCATATATGCAAGGTACTCAGCATACATAACTGAGTTTAAATAAATAGATTTCTTTCTAAACAAATATTTTATTAAAATTAAATTAAATTTGACTTTTTTTTTCCTTTTTACTCCAATAATCTATATTTGCTATGAATATAAGGAAATTAAAACAAGATTAAAAAAAGTAACTTCTTATTGTTCTATTAAGGGATGGCTTTGGTTAACACATTGGTATTGGTTTGTGTACATTTGTCAAAAACATTACAAAACTAAGATATACTTCTATAGCCTCCATTTCTCATTTATTCATTTATATAGTTTCTCTCTTCTTATTTCTATAGATACAAACATGTATCATCATTTTAAATTCTACAGTGTGTTTACATTTAGCATTTTCACGCTGTGATTAACATTTTTTTTATGACTGATCATACTTATTCAACTGTTTCCTCATAATGTATTAATTAAAGTGGATATGGGGTCCAGTATGTAAGGATCTTAGAAGTCATCAAGAAAAAGGCAGAATAAATTGATAATCAACAACTCTGTTTAGATTATCAGAAAGTTATGAACAAATTTCTGCGCCCCTTCCCCACGAAAAATGGAGTAACAAACAGGTAGATATAGAGAATCACAGCTTATCGAGCAACAGTCCAGGAAGAGAAACCATAGACAACAGTAGAAAAAAAAAGGACTATAACTGATGAATTGCTGGAGGTTCCGTGTACACAAAATAGGAGTTAAAACTTCAGGGCGACCCCATCTTAGGGAAGTCTTCACATTTTTGTGTGTTTTTGCCTCCTCCTAGAGCTCTACCAGGTTCTCATAGTGAAGATGAGGAAAAAACAAGCAAGCAAACAAAAAAAAAAAACCCAACTCTATGCTTCTGGCAGGGGAAGGGGAAAAGTAGCCATTTTGGAATAAACTCAGAGCTTCTCTTTTCCTTGACAAAGGCTTTACTCAAGGGGAATGACTTTATCAGGTACAGAGTGGTGCTTTTCCATGCCTGAACAACTTGGGGTGAAGAAAAATATCTAGTCCTCCCTCACTCTAGCCATTCTTGTGAAGGATGAGGAATATCAATCTCCATCATCTCTGGCCTTCCTGTGTTATCTATGGAGAAAACAAAACAAAATACAATTAAATGACTGAGAGGCACTCAAGAGGACTCAATCTCACTGAAAGACAGATCTTCCTACAAAATCATAGAACACTTCCTTTCACTCCCTCTCTTACAATCATATCAGTGGGGCTTCTATATAATAGATTACAACTAAAACATTTGTAAGCCTCAAAAGTTATTTATTTTTTAAAGTTGCTTTGGAAGTTGAAAGACAAAAAGGGAGACAAAAGCAAGAATATCAGATGAAATTTTAGCCCCTGACACCTGTAGTTATAGCAAACGAAACACAGACTAACTCCTAGCCAGATAAGCCTCCATAAAAGAGGCTTATACCTCAGTTCCTTTTGCCCAGATTAGTCCTGCTTTCAATAACAATAGCAACAAAAAATTACAAAGCATACTAAGCTACACAAAAATGCCAAGTGAAGAGACAGAACAAACATTAGTATTAGACTCAGAAAAGGCAGAGATTTTGGAGTTGTCAGACTGAAAATTTAGAACTATGAATAATGTGCTATGGTCTCTAAAGGAAAAAAATGGACAACATGTAAGAACAGATGGAATGAAGGAAAAGGAAGAGAAGCTCTAAGAAAGCAAAAGGAAATGCTAGAAATAAAAGACACTTGCAGAAATGAAGAATACCTTTAGTGGACTTGTCACTAGACTGCACATGTCCAAGGAAATCACACTTACCTTGAAGATATGTCAGTAGATACTTTCAAAACTGAAATGCAAATAAATACATTTAAAAAGATGAAACAAAATCTTCAAGAACTATGGAACAATAATTACAAAAGGTGTAATATATACTTATAGGAATATTAGAAGAGAGAAACAAAAGAAATATTTGAAGCAATTAATAACTTAGAATTTTCCCAAATTAATGACATGAAACTGCAGATTCAAAAAGCTCACAGAACATGGGACATGGTAAATACTACAATATCTATACTGTAAAAATTCAAAGACAAAGTCTTAAAAATAGAGGAAAAAATCTTACTTATATAGAAATAAAGATAAAAAGTACATTGAATTACCACTCAAAATTTATACAAACAAGAAGAGAGTAAACTAAAATATTTAAAGTTCTGACTATTTCAATGTTCACTTCATTTATTTTATTTTCTAAAAGCCATTTAAATATTTCATTCCTCCGAGACGAATTACTTGATTCTCTCTTTGCTTTTTGTTATTTTCTTGTAAATCACTTTAATTTTCTTAACTATCATTGCTTCAAGGCCCTTTCAGCTGACGAATATATACTAACATATGTATTTATTCATATCTATTAATATTTCCTTTTGTAACCATCTGTACCTACATTAAGCTGAGCATGTGTTTATGATGATTTTTCCATTACTAATCTAGTATTACACAGATAATTCTAGACTTTTCTCACTGATTATCTGCAATCTTCCATGTCAAAATTGAGATGCTATCCCACTATCCACCATTCTTTTACGTAATTGTTTACATCTAGTATACATGTATAAAAGTATAAGAAATGTTTTATTAATTGGAGAGAAGCAACTGTGTTAATTGGAGTACAGTTTCTTATATCTGTATTTTTACAGACTCTATTCATTTCAAACTGATATAGGTAAGCAACATTCTTCTGTACTCCTTTCAGAAAGGTTATTTCATGTATTAATAATATAGTTATATTTTGCAAAATTTTTCATTCCAACTTCCTAACTTATTATTTTTCCTAATTTGGATGCATTAAGATTCACTCTTTATTCTATGATGTTCTATGGATTTTGATAATGAATAGTATCATATATTCCCCATTGTAGGATACAGAATAATTTTATCACCTCCAAAAATTCCCTCTGCTTTACCTAATTAACTATCTTTCCTGCCTCCCTTCACTCCTTGGTAACCATTGGTCTTTCATCGTCCCCTTAGTTTTTTTTCCCCCAGAATGTCATAATTGGTATAATACAGTATGTAGCCTTTTCAGTAATTCACTTAGTAATATCCACTTGAGATTCCTTTATGTCTTTTCATGGCTTACTGGGAATTTTATTTAAATATTACTGAATAATATTCTGTGGTATAGATACATCACAATTTATCAATTCATTTATCCATTGAAAGACATCTTGGTTGCTTCCAGTTTTTTAGTGATTGTGTATAAAACCGCTATAAACATGTGTGTGCTAGTTTTTAGGTGCATGTATTAGTCATATGAATCCTTTTGCTACTAAACAGAATATAAATACTTGACTTGTATTTATAATTATTAAAAGTGCTTTAGATGTGGCATACAAAGTTATACTTTGGATATTGCATAATTTTACTGAACTACATGATTCTTTTAATAGAAAGCAATCTAACATCAGTTAATAAAAAAATAGTTGCTACTTTAGAAACATTTTAATATAAATTTTGCCAACTATGTTTACTTTCAAATTTTGAAAATGCCATCTTAACAATATCTATTCTTTTAGAAATCCTTCCTGAAAGCCAGAATTATATATGATAGAATTTATCATAGTGGATACAAGGAAAAGGATTGGGTCAGGCTTGTCCTAGGGCTGCCAGCATCAAACATATGAAGTTATTATAACCAAGGTCTACAAAAAAGTCATAAAGAGGCAGACTTGAGAAAAATGACGGGAGCCTGTGAAAGTTACTGTACTATTTGTTCACTGGGAAGAGGTTGGGGAATGATCACTGACCTCTAAGTAACAGAGAATGGAACTCATCTTTCACTTCTGAATGAGCTTCTCGCTGTAATTGATGGCATCTCTTGAAATGGCTGTGATCATTAGGGCTCCAGTGACTGAATTAAAAGAAAATGAAGGATGCAGATGGCTGTAATAAAGCAGGAAAATGCATTTCTTCCTGGTGACAGACACAACTGATCATTTTACAAGGAAGTGCTTTACTAAAAGTGTTTCAGCTATGTAGTTCTCAGGGAAAATGAAGAGTAATGTAAAAATTGGACAAGATGAAACTAGCTATTTCATTCCAGATATTGACTGCACAAGTCACTTTCAATAAATCACCTACTTATTGTACCTAAGACAGCAGTTTGTTAATATTATGAAGGTGCTACAAAATGTTCTTTTTGGTTAGGCAATCTTTGAGCATCACATGATAAAACTAAAAGTTTTATTTAAATGTTTCTCTTCTATATGTTTTCCAGTGATCAACACTTGAACTACTAGGCATGTTTATTTATAAATAGCTTTGATTATCTCAAACAGCCAGGAGTCAGCAATCTTTTTCTGTAAATGGTCAGATATTACATATTTTAGACCTTTGTGGGCCATATAGTCTGAAACAACTGCTCAACTCTGTTTGTAGGGGGAAAGCAGACAATGGTAAAAAACAAAAATAAACAGAAAATGGGTATGACTGTGTTTCAAAAAACTTTTTTACAAAAACAAAACACAGATGGATTTGGCCATCATACTATAATTTTTGAATCTCTAATCTAAAATAATATGTTAGGCATATTAGATGATGTGAGTAAGAACAACTAGAAATACTGACAGCTTTCTGCAATTAAATAAATAAAACACTAAAACAAGGCTGAGTATGCTGGTTTAGGCCTATAATCCAAGCATTTTTGGAAGCCTAGGCAAGAGGATTCCTTGAGTCCAGCAGTTTGAGACCAGTCTGGGAAACCTCGTCTCCACAAAAATAAAATAATTAGAAACAACCAACCGGGCTCGGTAGCTCAGCCTGTAATC
>CAUYQG010049122.1:0-59140 GCA_963574415.1 Tarsius wallacei | reverse complement strand
TGAAGAAATGTTCAACCTCACTAATCATCAAGGAGATGCAAATTAAAACTACACTGAGATACCACCTAACTCCAGTCAGAATGGCAATTATCAATAACTCAAAAAATAACAGATGCTGGAGAGGATGTGGTGAAAAGGGAATACTGCTACACTGTTGGTGGGAGTGTAAACTAGTGCAACCTCTGTGGAAAACAGTGTGGCGATTCCTAAAAGCTCTAAATATCTACCTTTCTTGTGACCCTGCAATCCCCCTACTGGGAATATAACCTGAAGAACTCAAATTACTCTATGATAAAGATACCTGCACACGTATGTTTATCGCAGCATAGTTCACAATAGCAAGAACCTGGAACCAACCATGCTGTCCATCAAAAGAGGACTGGATTAAAAAAATGTGGTATGTATACCTGATGGAATACTACGCAGCTATAAAAAAGAACAAAATCATGAATTTCGCAGCAACCTGGATAGAACTAGAGTTTATAATACTGTGTGATCATTCACAGCAACAAAGATCTGAGTATCACATGTTCTCACTCATAAATGTACCTTGAACATCTATCATAATACTTTAAGAAAAGGATCGACAATGGTGGGAACCTATGGGGGGGTACAGGGAGGGCAAGGGTTGTGGGATTAACGGTAGTCAATATCTGTCTGGGGACAAGGGGACACCCCTTATCAACAATCGATGCATGTTTGTATACCTAACCCTTAACTGTACCCCACAATTTTAAAATAAATTTTTTTTTTAAAAAAAAGAAAAGAAAATACTTTACCCCGAAAATGTTTGTTATAGAAATAAATATGACTCTCATTATTTAAGTCCACTTTAGTTTGATATTCTGTAACTACAACTAGGATCATCATAAATGATATACCTCACAAAAATACAATAATGGCAATTTAAATCTCTTCTTTTAAAGACATCTGGCTCTATTCTACAATTTGAGGCACACCTTAATATAATACATCCAGCCAACTTCATTACTTTCTTGAGATTATTATTATCCCTTGTATAACATACATTTATTATACATATTATATGCATGTTACACTATTCAGTACTGTGAGTTCTGAAGTGTCTTGAATAAGGAGAAATATTAGGTTCCTAGGGTTGTTGTAACAAATTTCCACACTGGGTGGCTTAAAATGATAGAAGTTTGTTTTCTTACAGTTCTGGAGGCTAGATATCTGAAACTAAGGGATTGGTGGAGCCATACTCCCTTGGGAGACTCTAGAAAATAATACTTTCTTACATTTTCCCAGCTCTGGTGGTAGATTACAATCCTTGGTGTTCCTCAGCTTGTGTATCACTACAAATTCTGCTTCTGTATTCACTCAGTCCTCTTTGTGTATCTCTACATATCCCTCTTCTTATCAAGACACCCGTCATTGGATTTCACCTTAATCCTCATTTAACTTGATTACAACTGCAAGCACTCTATTTCCAAATAATGGTATACTCACATGTTTGGGTAGACATAAAGTTTATGGGGACATTATTCAACACTATATAGGAAGTAATGCAATTTTATAATATCTGAGTTTTAAAAAGATTTATCTGACTGCAAAATATAACACCCTTCTGCTTTTCTATTCTGCTTTTTGAATTTGATGTAGGTCTGAAAATCAAATTACCAAATAAATTAGATTAACATGTAACTAATATATTCTATGAGAAAGGCAAACTTCTTCTTCATATAGATGAAGCATTTATACTGATAAACAAATCTGTCCCTTTTGTACTTTAGGCTGCTTTGTGACTATTGTATTCTTACTTTCAATTTTTAACTACTTTCTGGTTATATGAAGTTGCCAATGTGCTTTTTAGATGAACTGTTATTGATTATATGCAATTCACACATTTGCTATATTAGTTTTTACTCATTCATTTAAAAATTACCTATTCTCCAGGTATTATTTTAGACCCTGGAGATACAGTGGTGAGTGACAATAACAACAAAAATAAGAAAATAAAGTTTTTGCTAATATGTGTCTTGTATTTTAATTAGAAATTTAAAAATGTATATATTAAGCACATAGATAAAAATAGAGAAATAAAATAATGGTGGTAAATACCAGTGCTATGGAAAAAAATAGAGACAAAAAGGGAATTGCAGGGTATTTCATATTAAATCAGGTGGTTAGGGAAAACCTCTCTGAGGAAGTGACATTTGATGAAGACATGAATGATGTGAGAGTTAAAAACTATCAATGACCCCATATTTTCCTCAGGCAATCAGAATTTACATTATTGAAAAGTTCTTTAAGATTTTTTTCACTGATTAGTTCCCCAGCATCATCTCTTCCACTAGTTAATACAGTTAAGATAATTTTACAATGCATTTTTTACTGGGATCACTATGCTATTAGTAATCCCAGAGTATGATTTATGATTATAGCTTTAAAGTAGTTTAAAACATAGACACACACACATGGTATTTTATGTTTTCATTGGTGAAAACTGCTTAGAAATTTCAGATAATCTGTATAAGGAGCAACTTTTCATTCTTATATCTAAAACCATCTTTCATGCAAGCATACAATCTGATCTAATTCTTTTATAATTAATAAAACTATGTTCTTAATCTCATCAATCAAATTCATTTCAACTATTAAATTAAAATAGAATTAATATTTTTACATTCAGTGATTTTTTATTTGTTTTCACATTTTATAACACAATTATAAACCATGGTTAGTATTTTAACTTTTATAAATCTCAGAACAGAGTTCTAATATTTCAGCATTCATTGATTAATAATATAGATAGCAATTATTTTAAAACCCCATAGACGGTTGGGTGTAGTGACTCCTGTCTGTAATTATAGTACTTTGGGAGGCTGGGGTGGAGAATTGCTTGATGCCAGGAGTTGAAGACAAACCTGGGCAACATAGCAAGAACCCATCTCCATAAAAAAATGAATAAAAAAATCTTCATAGGTAAGAACTATGAAAAAATCTGTCAATATATTTCAAAAGGAAACTGAATCTCTATAATAGCAATTAGATAAAGTAACAATATATCCTCCTAGACGAGGGTCTTAAAAATCAATTCAATTAAACAAAATATTTCTGGATTATAAATTCAATTTTATTCACCTCTTAGCCACACATGTTCTCAATTATTTGAGATAAAAATTAGCAAGGATAAAATTACTGTACTTAAGTCAATCATTTACTCTGCTAACAAAGCAATTGCAAGGCCAAAACATATCAAACGTGTTCAATAGCATTATCTTAAATTACAAAAGTACATAACAGTAATGGAGCAAACAACAGGCAGATACTATTTAACAACCATGTCAACATTAATCCAAGATTTAAACAAGTAGGGAGCCCTGAACACAGGCCAAACAAAATGCAATTCATATGAATCCTACATAACCATCAATTTTCAGAGTCACAGGTACAGTGAGTATTAAAAGATTGAACTACAGTACTTGTGCAATGGTTGGTAAATAGTATAATAGCAATCACAGTAAATAGCAAAATTATTTAATAATATGCATTCTAACCAATAAGGAGTTCTCTAGCAAATAAAATCTGCCCTGTAATTCTAGTTTGGAAATTAAAACGCAGATTTTGGAGTGTACATGTGTTGGAAGTCGGGGGTGGTGGCTGCAGATATTTTAATTATTTCAGATGTGAAGAGTTGCTTCTAGGTTTAAAAGTACTTGGATGGGAGAGGAAGGATGCTCCCCATAGCTGAGGACCCCCACTTTCTTCTGTCCCCACGCAAACACACACAAGGAAATCCCTGACCTTATCTGAACTCAGTCTTGGCTGGAAAGGTTCATGGGACCCAAGGACATCAAAAAAAGTTGTGTGATATGTATACATGTATGAAGATGGTTGACCCAGATAAGATTGAGAGATATTTATCAATATTTTTTTGAAAACTATCTCTTCATGGTGTTGGCATGGGCAAGAGAGATGGTTATGCAGAGAACTGTTTATTTTAGCTTCTTGTGATAAGGATTGTAGGGAAGAGGACTGTTCATTTAAACTAGTTTTCAGGACCACACCTCAACATGTCTAAATATTGTGACATGAACCCTCCTTTCTTCAACTGCTTCCCATAAGGCCAAGAAAACTCCCCTTCACTTTCTTTCTCCCTCATTGGCCTGGCACAATGAGCTATACCTGCCAGTAATTACCATTCAAACTTTCTTTGGTATCTTCCTCTTCTTCTCCCACTTTGCTTTACTACTATGTAGTTAGTAAACCTCTGTCCACGGCTGTCTCTTTGTGTGTAGCCACCTGTTTGCATATTGGTCTGTGCAAGGTGTGCGGCCATTTTACTCCCTCTTGATGAAGTGAGGTTGTAAAGAGAGTCAGGCAACCAGCTCCATATTTCCCCACACACCTTGGTCCAGTTTTCCTTTACCCGTTTCCTTCCTGTCTGGTCTCAGTATTCTTTACCCTCGATACAGGCATGTAACCAGTGTCCAGATTATGAAATATGGACTGACAGTGAAGAAAAAGGGGTAGTGAGGAGTGAAATCCTGGAGAATGGTAGAAAGGCTATGATGGGAGGCAGAGACATCAATGGTCAGAGGCATCTGCCAAATGTGTTGTCACTAATGATTGTCATTTAGTGAGGGAGTCTTGGAAAATCATATTATGGTATAATGATAGTTGCATCACCCACAATTATCATATCAGCTTCTATAAATTTAAAAACACGTTAGAAGTAGAATAAATTGGTGATTAATTTTGCTGTAATTTGTCACTTTTTAAGGACTTTTAAAAATATGTAATTTATCGTTTCAATAATAAAAGAAGATATGCACAATGGAATATTACACAGTCATAAAGAAGTACAAACATATGAACTTCGCAGCAACTTGGATGGATTTAGAGTCAATAATACTCAGTGATCTATCACAAAAACAGAGAACAGAGTACCACATGTTCTCACTCATATGCGGACCCTGAACATTTACCATAATACTGCAAGAAAGGGATTAGCAGTAGTGAGATACTGCTGGGGTGGGGGAGGGAGAAACACAACATTAATAAGGGTACCTGATCTCAAACCAGGCAAAGTGGGGATCAAAGGGAGGCCCAAACTCTTCCTGTGCGATGCCCATTTGTATACCTAATCCTGAATTGTACCCTACATCTTTAAAATAAAATATATTTTTAAAAATAAATAAAAATAAAATAAAATAAAATATGTAATTTATCATTTCAATAATAAAAGATGATATAATTTTATTTGAATGTTGATTTATATATTTATTTACATTTCAATATTGACTTAGGAATATTTTGAGTATTATTCACTTATGTAATTGTAAGTGTTTAAAAATTGTATTTGTGACTTGGACTTAAGTCTGTTAACAATTTCTTAAGGCATAGAGAAAAAAAGAGCCAGGTACAATGGCTCACATCTGTAATCCCAGTACTTGGGGATGCTGAGGAAGGAGGATTGCTCGAGCCCAGGAGTTTGAGACCAGCTTGGGCAATAGAGCAAGTACTCGTCTCTCCAAAAAAATTAGTGGGGCATGGTGGCGCATGCCTGGAGTCCCAGCTACTCAGGAGGCTGAGGGAGGAGGATCGCTTGAGCCCAGGAGGTGGAGGCTGTGGTGGTGAGCTGTGATCATGTTACTGCACTCCTTACTGGATGACTGAGTGAAAAGAGCGGCAACTACTTACATAAATTTGACAAATCTTCCAACCATCTTGAAATAACCAGGTTATGAGTGAATTGTATTCTATACAATTTTTATTAGCTAAGTTTTTCTATAACTGGTTTCTAGTTAGTATTTTATTAATATCAGCATAAAATTAATATTTTCATTAAATGATAAATATAAACATCAGTATGTTTAATGATATTAATAAAACTCATAAAAGTACTTTTTCTCAGGACAGCACAAATCAACAGATCTTGAATTTTTAAACAGTAGAAAGATATGCAAACATCAATAATGAAAGCGATTTGTCACTAACTTTAGCTTTGTTTACTCTCTTTTGCTTTTACATCGTATCTTTTTGTTCTTTCTTATGCTTGGTTTATATGATAGGTTTTCAAAACTAAGAGAGACTGGAAAATAAATTGATATAGCTATAACCAGGTCTATTATCTGGAGGGTTTCAGAATGGGATGTTGCTAGCATTCATCTATCTCTAAGCTCTTGTCTTAACCTCACAGTTTTATACTGGTATGGACTCAAGGGAGAGGTCAAGTCTTGATTGAATACTTTTCTGAAATGGGCTGCTCTAGGGTCATTCATTGTTCAAGAATTCCCAGAGAATTTATTCTTGTCTGATATGAAGTCTTGCCCTCTTTTTTATGGTCATAGTCAGGGTACCACATTTTTTCCCACGGCAGGTATATGTTGACTTTCCTGGACTAAATTCTTACCCCAAAGAGGTTGTTTCCTGATACCTTACCCTAAGATTAAGATGGGTTATTTGTTCAATGTTCACATAAGACTACTTTGCTCCTTTTTTCTAGAGCACTTCAATTGTTTGGCATGATTTGTTTTTAGTATTTGATTCTGTCACTGAAGTGAACTTAGTATTTACTATGTCAAATTATCTCTACTAAGTTATATGTATCAACACACATAATTCTATGAAGTGGTAGTTTTAATAGATGAGAAAACTGTGGAAAGGAAAAGTTAATTTACTAGCTGAAGGTCATGGAATTAAGGGGTGGATTTGGGCTGTTTTCCTCTGGACCAAAAATGTTAATATTCACGTTATACTGCCTCTGATCCTAAACAGTCGGCTTCAAGGGGCAGAGTTCTTTTATTTTTGTTGGCATCAAATCTTTGTTTAAAACATAGTGTGTACATTTAACAAGCAGTCAACAAACATTTGTTGCATAAACTAATGAATGAAAATTGTTTCAATTTTCTAGGATAAATACAAACGCCATTATTTATTTATTTTATTTTAATTTTTTTTAATTTTTGAGTTGGAGTCTCACTCCGTCGCCCAGAGTGGAGTGCAGTGGCCGCTCCCGGCCACCGCAGCCTCGACCTGCTGGGCTCCGGCGATCCTTTCGCCTCAACCTTCCAAGTAACTGGAACTACAGACATGCGCTACCACGCCCGACTAATTTTTTGATTTATTGTAGAGATGAGGTCTCGCCAAGTTGCCCAGGCGGGTCTCGAAACCGCGGGCTCAGGCAATCCACTCACCTCAGCCTCCCAAGGTGCGGGATTACAGGCTAAGCCACCGAGCCCGGCTGCCATTATTTATTGAACACTTTGAGCTCCTAGGGAAAACTATGAAGGGTGACCTAGAAAAGCAGTTAAGAGCTAAAGTTCCAGAAGTAGACTGTCAGGGACTGTGCCTTCCTTTTACCAGTCAGCACTCATGTGATCTTAAGCACCTGGCCTACCTTATTTCTGTCTAAAAGTCTCACATATAACATGGATATAAGGACATAAATAGAACTTGTCTCATAGGGTTGTAGGAAAAACAAGTGTGCATAGTGTCTGATATAGAGTTTTTTCTCAATTGATGTTAAATATTACTATTACTATTGCTATTATTTATAAAATTGTTGATGATTTTTTGAACAAAATATTTACAGAATCCTTGAACAAAATATTTACAGTAAGTCCCTCATTATCTGAGGGGGATACATTCCAAGACCACCACTGGATGATTGAAACCATGAATAGTACCAAGCCCTATTTATACTATGCTTTTTAATATATACACATATATACAATATTGTTTAAGTTATAAAGCAGGCACAGTAAGAAAGAAACAACCATAACTACTAATAAAATGAAACAGTTATAACAATGTACTATAATCAAAAAGTTGTGTGAATGTGCTCTCCCTCTCTCTCTCTTGCAGAACATCTTATTGGACCATATTCAACTATTTTCAGGTAATTGAAACCATGGAAAGCAAAACTGTAGATAAGCAGAGTAGCTGTTGTATTTAGATCTGTCTTTTTGGTACCATAGCAAAGTGAAATTCTCTACCAAATAATTTGCTTGTGCATATTTGGTGTAATCCTTTATTCATTTAATCTACACATATTTATTAATCACTAGTTATAATTACAGGCATTTTAATTGTCCCTAAGTTACCAGAGAGAGAAAAATAGCCATTGTAGACCATTAATGTAGAAGTTACATGAATATTTATTACAAAATCAAAAAGACAAAGAACCAGAATTGCAGGGATGGATATTGTTTTATATTAATACAAATAATACAAATATATATAAATATGCATACATACTTTTTACAGAAATATTAGAATACCTGTACTCATTTTTATATTATAACATATAAAAAGGAGATATATCTATTTTTAAAATAAAGCTCTATAAGAAGACACGGCTATACCACTAGAGTCTGTGGTTCTGCATAGACCACTAAAGTCTATATAAACATTCTTGACATTTATTTCAGAGACACTACGAAAGGATGCTAAATCAGGGAGAAAATTGTGAGACCTGGATAACTTGATACTTGCCCTGATTCCCATCTCAAACTTGGGTTATTCTCACTAACAAAACAAAAATAAATCCCCTTTAAAATATCAATTAAATGATGTACATCTATGTTTTCTATTTGTCTATTTTCTTTTTTTTTAAAGGTGTAATTTGAATAAAATATATATTTTCAAACAACTGTATGGTAATTGTCTATACACTAGTTCTATTTCCTGTACACTCACGATCTGTCATGGCATCCAATGGACTATAGCGACTTCCCATTTCTTAAGTGCTCAGCATTTCTTTTATTAAATAAAAGATAAATAAAGTGATCAGCATTTTATTTTTTAGATTAGAAAATATAGTTTATTTAGAAAGTAAATGAGAGAGAGAGAGACAGAGGAGGTTCACCACCCCAAGTTAAGGGAGGGGGCCAAAGCCAGGAAACATGACCTGGCCATAGCTCAAAGAATACATGGCCACATCATAGCTTAGTGTGGCAATGGCCTAGCAATGGTCAGTGCTCAGCATTCCAATCCCTAGTTTGGCAGGCAACATCGCCATCCCAAATTCTCTTGACTACATTATAGATCCCAGTTTCCTCTGTTTTCCAATTCTTCTTCCATGTCTAACGTTCCAATGGCTATATTCTTCCTCTTAGATTCTTTCACTGCAAACTCAGTTGTTTCTCAAGTTTATCATAGACAAATCTGCTCTGCTCCAAAATCTCCTTAAAAACTTACATATCCATAGCCATCACTGCCCTTACCAAAGAGAGTCATCTTATTACCAGTACTGATCCCTTAAGAAATATGTGAAAGTTATAAATCATAATTTATCATACATACAGAGATGTACAAATAGACACGCATAACACATCTGATTTTATCATGCATTCAGACAAAATGGCTGCATTGTATTAAGTATAAACACAAGATTATCTATTTTCTTATTATGACTTCTATTTTGTCATACTAATTATTTTACATATACTTTATTAACTTTACATTTTAGCTTGAGATAGTCAAAGGAAATTATTTGTATTTATGTGTAAACTCTCAGAACACCCAAACATTCATAAATGTTTTTGATAAGGAGTTTGTTTAAGCTACTATATCAGAAGTACTAAAAAGTAGCTGCAATGATTGAACACTGATAGCTAGACAGATGCAGTCCTTGGCTACAACTGACTAATTAATTTGTGACTGATTATACTCTTCTAAATAGTTTGTTTTAGATCTATCTTATGGATTGCAGATTCTTTTAAAACATTTCAAAGAAAACTTGTTTTCTTTAAGTCTCAAGAAGTGTTTTGTTGCATTAATAACAACCTTAGAGTAGAAAAATGTGCAAATTTTATCTAGGGAGTCATGCAAGAAACACATAGAATTAACTATAAAGCAGATACCCCATTAATCTAAACAACTATCATCCCAGATATCCAGAGACATAGAGACAATCATTTCAGAAACATCAAATTTTGAAATTTCCTCAAAGTACAGTAATGACAGAAAAGAAGTAGTCATTTCCCAGAAGAACCCTGGAACTCAGGTGAAGTATAAGCATTAACATTTTAATTTTTTCATTAATTGCAATATAGAGAACATCTAAGACAGTAGTAAGTGGTCCTGAAAGATCTTTCCCTTGGAAAAAAATGAACATGCTTATATATCTCCAATCATTAAACAAACAGAAACAAACCTTTTTAAAGCCTTTTGCCCTTAACTAACATTAAATCTTTCTTTTCCTTGACCTCCAACATTTGTGGTGGTATACCATACTCAAATTCTTTTTTCTTTCTCTATCACTACAGAAATCTTTGAAGAATTTCAATGATGAGCATGTTGCCAAATTCAATAGACAATTTGGGTTTGTATATTCTTGATCTTTCTAATGATTTTAGTCTTAATTCAAACAATCCTCTTTGTAAATATCTTCTCTTGTTTTTTGTTTTGTGTGTGGGGTGTGTGTGTGTGTGTGTGTGTGTGTGTGTGTGTGTGTGTGTGTTTGAGTTGAAGTCTTACTCTGTCACCCAGGCTGGAGTGTTACACTCATGGCCACCACAGCTTCCACCTGCTGGGCTCAGGCGACTCTTTCGCTTCAACTTTCCAAGTAGCTGGAACTACAGGTGTGCACCACCATGCCCAGGTAATCTTTTCGATTTATTGTAGAGATGAGGTCTCGCCATGTTGCCCAGACTGGTCTCGAACATGTGGGCTCAGGCAATCTTCTCGCCTCAGTCTCCCAAAGTGTGGGATTACAGGCATGAGCCATCATGCCTAGCTTTCTTGTTTTACCACTTCCTTCTGTTCCTCTGGTTGTTATTTTCTTTCTTTAGCTTCTGACTTTTTTATGAATTAAAAAGGTAAATTTATTAAAGAAAAGATGCATGGTGAAGGGCACAATGGGCAGGATAGCAGAGAGTGTCAGCTGCCACTTCTCAATTTTAAATAGTCTTTTGGGTTATTTTTTCCCGTTTCTTTCTTTTTTGCATGATGTTATAATGAATCTCTAAATATCAGTTATTGGCCAACTGCCCTTATTTTTCAATTTCCCAAATTAAAAGCGCCAACTGTCAACCATATGTATCCCCAAATCCACTTTTACTTCTGGGATGTAGGAATTTACCCTCAGTGTAACCACATTCATACTTGTTAGAGACCTTCAGTCTTTTACTAAAGTTAATTACCACTATTGTATTCACTCCGTTCCATTCTCTATCAAACCATCAGAGAATTATTTTGTAAAATGCAAATCAACTGCTCAAAATTCAAGAGTTTTATACTTTTCAGGAAAGATTTTGTACTCCTTGCCTTTTTTTTTCTTTTTCTTTTTTTAAATGTGGAGTACAATTCAGGGTTAGGTATACAAGTGGTCACCATACATGTAAAGTTTGGGCCACCCTTTGGTCCCCACTTTGCCTGGCTTGAGATCAGGTACCCTTATTGATAATATGTGTACCCCCACACTCCCCTGGTAGTTTCTCATTACTGCCAATCTCTTTCTTATAGTATTATGATAAGTGTTCAGGGTACATTTATGAGCGAGAACATGTGGTACTCAGTTCTTTGTTTCTGTGGTAGATCATTAAGTATTATAGACTCTAAATCCAATCAAGTTGCTGCGAAGTCCACAATTTTGTCCTTTATGACTGCATAATATTCCATCATTTTTTAACCTTTGGATATACACAATATAGCCCTGGCCAGTACAGTGGCTCAGGCCTGTAATCCTAGCTCTTTGGGAGGCCAAGGCGGGAAGAATACTTGAGGTCAGGAGTTCAAGACCAGTCTGGGCAACATAGTAGGCTGAGGCAGAAGGATTGCTTGAGCTCAGAAGTTTGATGCTACAGTGATATATGATCATGCCACTCCAGCCTGGAGAACAGAATAAGATCCATTCTCTTAAAACAACAGAAAAGCTCTCTTACACCAGTTCTACATATTTTTTCTTTGTGAGATACTCTAATAAAATCACAATAAACTCTAATAAAATCACATGGAATTTTTGCCTGTTTTTGTAACATTATTATATTTAGTCTTGAACTGAGCACCATGTGTTTGCCAAACACCTTCTCCAAGCACTGGATCTACAAAGAGGAACAAGACATACATTCTTTTTTGGGAAGGGAGTTTTCAACCTACCACAGTGAGGACACCAAATAAAAAGATAATTACAATACAGAGTCAGTGCTATAATGATAGAGAGAAGTGCACTGAATACATATAAGAGGGAAATTTAATTCAGACTGGTCTGGGCCATGAAAAACTTCTAAGAAGAGAAAATACATGTCTTAATTCGTAAAGAATATGTTTTAGGCAAAAAATCAGGTAAATGTGAGGTATTTAAGGATAGGGACCATTAAAAAAAGTATTCCAGCAAACTATTTAGCAATATATGTTGCTAATTTTAGCTTCAGCCTTAGCCTTTCTCTTAGATATGACTTTTGTTTCTTTTTTGTTTTGTTTTCAATATAAATACTTAAATGTTTAATAGTCATCGAATTTTTTATTATATGTCATCTCCCACTAACATGCTTAGGGAGTGACACATTTTAAGTACTTAGTAAATATCTGGTGATTAGCACAATAAATATAAGATCTTATTACACAATCATATATATGTCTTTTGTAAATGTCCGTACTATTGAGCATTTAAAAAGTTAAATGCACTGCAAAATAATTTCCCTACTATTCTAAAGAAATAAAAAAAAAACAGAGCTTAATATAATTTCTTCGCTAGTAGAAGATTTTTGGATCTTGCACTAGTTTTGTTTTGTAAATGATAAATGGTCTTTATTACTATGTATCAATGCTTTTAATTTTTTTTAAACTAGGCACTATGTTAAACTGTTTACATATACATCATCATATTTAGTGCTTACAATTAACCTTTGAGGTAAGTTAAATCATTTGACTCAATAAGGTTTAGAGAGCTTAGGAAATGTGATTAAATTGGCTGACTGAGTGAAAACTTGAATCCAGAAAGTCTAACCCCAGGGCATGTTTTAAGCTACTGTCCCTTAAAGTTTAATGGGTGTAAAAATATTTGTAACAAAAAGAGCTTTATTATACTTCTAAAATTAAACCATTTTATATTCTTCCAAAATCTCAATTTTGTGAAAAATATCCAAATAACTAATTTTTAAAACATAAGTAGCTTTTTCTGTTATCAGAGAAAGTGAAGATCAGTTTTATATAACAAAATTTTATACATATGTATATATAGCTGTGAATTCAAATATATATGTATATATATTTGTGAATATTTAAGGATAAATATTTGTAAAGTCACAGTTATTTTTTTCACTTTCTTTGATAATGTTGTTTAACTTATTATTATTATTATTATTTTTGAGTTGGAGTCTCACTCTGTTACCCAGACCGGAGTGCAGTGGCCGCTCCTGGCTACCGCAGCCTCGACCTGCTGTGCTCCGGCGATGCTTCCGCCTCAGCCTTTCAAGTACCTAGAACTACAAGTGCGCGCTACCACGCCCGGCTAATTTTTTAATTTTTATTGTAGAGATGAGGTCTCGCCAAGTTGCCCAGGTGGGTCTCGAACCCGCGGGCTCAGGTAATCCACTCACCTCGGCCTCCCAAAGCATGGGATTACAGGCTGAGCCACCGAGCCCGTCGTTTTTTAACTTTTTAAATACACACATTTTATGTTCCAATACAGGTAGACTAGTTCCTTCATTCAGTTTTCCTCAGTAATTTCTACCAGTTCTTTGCTATGACACTCGTTATTAATTAAAATGCCCTCAGTCATGTTTGACCTCTAGTTTTAAGTTAAAGAAAGACATTTTAATGAATTGAACTTAAAAAAATCACTACAAAAATATTCAACATCTCTTTTTCCTTTGTCTTTGTAATTCACCTTCAAAAAACACTTTGATAATCTCTGATGGTTAAGGTCTATGTAGGTTTATTTATTTTCAACTTTGTTTCAAAGAGCTTAACTGGTGGTCTCCTCTGGCCCAGATTTAATTAAATACAGGTATAATTTCTAATTTTCCATCAAACTGGTTTAGCAATGTTATATTCCTGAGGGTAGTTTGTTTTTTTCTTTTCCTTTCTTTCTTCCTTCCTTTCTTTCTTTCTTTTTTTATTTTTTGTGTGTGACAGCTTGTGTCAAAAGTTAATGCTGATTTCAGACAGATGGAATTTCATCCTGTTCAGTGTCCTTTACTACCCAAAGACCTACATTAGGCAAGACACAGCTAACTCTTCCTTCTGATGATTCTTATCTTAGACATTTCAAACAACAAAGTTCTCTCCTGAGAAAATTATGTTCAGTCACTATAACCTTTAAGTGAAAGCATTTGGCTTCAGATGTACTGGTTTTTTCTTCTTTTTCTTCTTTGTGAGCAGCAGATTATTCTTCTTTGTACTAAATTAATTTCTGAGGGAAGTGAATGTCAGAAATTTGGCCCATATAATATTCTATTTCCTTGTCAGTGTCTACCAGGTCGTTTTGGCAGAAACAAAAAGAAATAGCAAGACACTTTGAATAAAATGTGCTGTATTAATCAAAGGAAAACACCAACACATTAATTTAGCTGCTAAATTGTTCAATTATAGCCATGGCAATATATGGACTTTAAAACCCTGTTTTATAACAATGTCTTCAATAGTGCCAGTGCTTACCAAAATGTTACACGTCTTATGTTTGTAATTATGCAACTATACTTGCACTGAGCTACTGCAAATTATTTTTCATTTATAAACAACGCAGACTTTTAAGTTCCTTCTAGTGAGTTTTCCCATAGAGGGGGAAAAAACTCCCACTAAAACATGTGCAAGCACATGGTTAAACATATTTTTAAAGCCAGACTAAGACAGAGTTTTGAATTTCCCAAATTTTCTCATAGTTCGGCAATGTCGATGTGTACACAACACATAAAATCTTGTGATAGTAGATTACTCATGGCCTCACCATGAACTAGCTCCATTTTTTTCTGCCCAAAAATAAGTGTTTAAGGGCATTTCCCTTCACTAGCTCTCATTGTTATTTCAGTTTAAAAAACCTGTTTAGGGTTCTAATCCATTGAAAAGAGTCTATCTCTTCATGGTACTTCAGAAGGATTGAGCAAGCCTTGAGGCAACCAGTGCAGGCAGCTATCAACAAACCACCTTGAACTCATGGGTTTAACATAAATCTCAAACATAAGTAATGAGTGACTGCTGACTTGAATAAAGATGGACAGACTGCCTGAATTGGCTCAACTTCTACTAACTCTTTCTCAATTAGATTTTGAGATCAAAACATACACACACACACTCACTCTCTCTCTCTCTCTCTCTTTTTCTTTCTCTCTCTCTCCCCAAAACGATTAGCTTGAAACAAAAAACAATGAGTTATTTTTATTTTAAATTGATACATAACAATTGTACATATTTGTGGAGTACAGTATGATACAGCAATACATGTGTATAATGTCTACCGACCAAATCAGGGTAATTCACATATCACCTCAAACATTTATCATTTCTTTGTGTTGGAAACATTCACAAACCTTTCTTCTAGGTATTTAAAACTATAAAATAAATTTTTGTTAACTATAGTTACCCTACAATGCTATAGAATACTAGAACTTACTTCTCCTATCCAGCTGTAGTTTTTTATCTGTTGATCAATCTCTTCCAATCTTCCTCTGTCCTCTAACCATTCTCATGCATGTCTGTGTCTTGGCTATTGTGAAAAGTGCTGCAAATAGCACGGGAGTATTTTTGTCTTTTTGATAATAACAATTTTAATGGGTGAGATATCTCATTGTGGGTTTCACTTGCATTTCTCTGATGATTAGTGATGTTGTGCATTTTTTTTTCATATACCTATTGGCCATTTGTATGTCTTCTTTCGAGAAGTGTCTATGGAAAATCTATTGCCTTGTTTTTCTGTTGCTATTTTATTTTATTTTTTAATCAGAGTCTCACTTTATCACTCAGGCTGAAGGGCAGTGGCACAATCATAGTTCATCCCAGCTACACCTCCTGCACTCAGGCGATCCTTCTGCCTCAGCCTCACAAGTAGCTGGGACTACAGGCATGTGCCACCATACCTGGCTAATTTTTGATTTTCTGTATAGGCGAGATGTCTCTGTGTTGCTCAGACTGGACTCTAATGCTTGGGCTCAAGCAATCCTCTTACCTAGGCTTCTCAAAGTGCTGGGATTGCAAGTGTGAAACACCGTGATTCGCCCTATTGTTCATTTTTAAATTGGATTTTCTTATTTTACTGTTGAGTATTTGAGTTCTTTATATGTTCTGGTTGTTAATCTTCTGTCAGATAGATAGTTTGCAAATTGTAGGCTGTATCTTCACTTTGTTGATTGTTTCCTTTTCTGTGCAGAAGTTTTTTAGTTTGACATATACTATTTGTCTATTTTTGCTTTTTTTTTCTGTGTTTTTAAGGTCTTATTCCCAAAATCTTTGCCCAGACTAACATCCTGGAGCATTTTTTCTATGCTTTCTTTTAGTAATTTTATAGTTTTGAGTCTCATTTTTAAGTCTTTCGTACACTTTGAGTTGAATTTTGTAAGTGGTGAGCACTAGAAGTCTAGTTTCATTCTTCTGTATATGGATATCCAGCTTTCCCAGCACCATTTATTGAAGCAGTCATTTTTGCTCAGTGTGTTCTCTTCAATTGATGTTATGTTTATTGCAACACTATTCAAAATAGCCAAGTTATGGAATCAACCTAAATGTTTATGATGGATGAATAAATAAAGAAAAGGTGATAATGTGTACATAACAGAATGTTTATTGCCTTAAAAAATAATAAAATCTTGCCATTTACAGCATCATGGATGAAATATGAGGTCATCATGTTAAGTGAAATAAGCCAGGCACAAAGATACAAGCATCACATATTATCGTTCATATGTATGAGTTTAAAAAGTGGATTTCATGGAGGTAGAGATTAGAATAGTGGGTATCAGAGTTTGGAAAGGGAAAGGAGAAAGAAGATTAAGAGAATCTAGTCAAGGGCTATACAAATATTGATGACTGTAATTTCCTTCCTGTATTATAAATGTAAAATACATATATATCCAAATAGGTAGAAAAGAAGAATTATAAAGTTCCCAACACCAAAAAAAGATAAACATTTGAGGTGGTGGATATACAAATTATCCTGATTTAATTGCCCCACCATACATAGAGGTATCAAAGTATTACCTATACCCCCCAATATATGTACAATCTTTATGTATCAATTCAAAATTGTGAAAGAAAAAAAAGTCTTCCTTATGTATTTCTCCCTTTTTTCTGTTCAGATTATCTTGAGTCATGTTCCATATATTAGTCCCTTTTATTTATTTATATTTTTAGTTTCTTCTTGCCTTTGGGCACTTTCTCTTCTGTAAAAATATGCTTCTAGGTATAGATAACTTATGAATTCTTTCCTTGACCTTGATGTCTTTTCAAGCTATCACTCTATTTTCTTCTTCTTGTGTTTGGTACAAGCAGTCTTAGTAAGAGCAAACTTTATTTAAAAATTCTTCTTTCCACTACCATCTATGTATTATATCTGTAAATTAACAATGGTACTTAATTTTTAATGCCTCCATTTTTTAAAAAATGACTCTCTTAAAATATACGAAGACTCTGAGAGGATTGTTTATTCAGTTCCAGTTCTCAGGAAGCTCACACTATTTTGCATTCTTTATAGTTCCCTTTGTTGGTCATGGAGAAAGTTTTGGTGGTAGATAATGATAAATTAGAAAAATTAGTTCATAGCAGCCTCCAGTAGGAGAGGATATCTTGCATTACCTTCTCAAGTGATTCTGATAATTTGTCCCTCCTTATTTGTATGGTTGACTTCAATGAACATACAACCTATTTGATTGTTATCCTGTGACATTTTGAATAAATTTTAAGTGTGTTTCTCACAAAATATTCTTTTATAGAGGAAGGATTTATACTTGAAACCAATGTTTATCCAATGTTATCCAATATTTTTCAAGGGGTCCTAAACCTGGTACATGCTCAATATATTTGGTGACTGCTGATGAGTATGATAGCCCATAATCTCAACATCCTGGTGTGTTAAAAGTTATTTACAACAAAGCATAAGTGAGCATACAATGATGGGGGTGAAAAGATGTGGTTGAGGATAATTACAATACTTGCTTTAGTATTAGAATTTTCAGGCCTGATATGGTAGCTCAGCCTGTAATCCCAGCACTTTGGGAGGCCAAGGTAAGAGGATTGCCTGAGTCCGGGGGTTCGAGACCAGCCTGGGCAACTTGGTAAGACCTCATTTCTATAATAGATCACAAAGAAAACTATCCAGACCTGATGTCATGCATCTGTAGTTCCAGCAACTTGGAAGGGTGAGGCAGAAGGATAGCCTAAATCCAGCAGATCGAGGTTGTGGTGGCCATGAGCGTGCCACTGCACTCCAGCCTGGGTGATGAGAGTGAGATGCCAACTCAAAATAAAAAAAAAAAAGAATTTTCTTATCACATTTTTTTGTCTTGTTTCTAGAGGAAGGCCAGCAGGCAAATGTTATATCTTAGTTCGTTTCTCTAGCTCCTTCTAAACAACTGAGCTATTTCTGGACAAGCAATATGATACCTTTATCAAATGTCTTGCAGTAGCAAATAAGAGACACAAAGGAGGGGAGGATGAAGAATCTATAAAATTATTTCTTTTCCTAGAGTTTTCCTGCTACTTTCAAGCAGCCAAATATTGCTTACTCTTCCTACTAATTGTTTTGAGCTCTATTTTCTATTAATAGTCAAATAGTCAAAACCATTATAATTTGAATAGGAATGGTTCTTTTAAATGGAATAATAAAGTCATGGCAAAAATTTTAATCAGAGTCCTGTTTTAAATGAAAGATTTCAGTACCCTTGTTTCTGCCCTCTGCTGCAGGATCTTAAGACCTGATTTCTATTTCAAAACAGTCAAAGCAAAATCCTTGGGGAGAAATTCTGTGACTTGTCATGATTTATTCTTAAAATCAAAATAAGCTTGAAAGAAAACAGATCAGTACATATGATGAAGAGTGTCAATTAATACATAAATGCACTAACAATAATTAAAATAACCATATCGGATCAATGCAAAAATATTACCTAATAATTGTTCTTGATGAAAAATACATGTTTTGCATCATCAAAACACTTTCTGTCCTGATGTTAGTTGAAATTCATTATATATTCTAATCAGGAAATACTCAAAAAGTAAATACATATTAAGCAGTTTGTTAAATGTTATAAGTATACGTTGTAACAAATGTTGCAGTAATAGGTACATTCAAAATAAAATGCAGCCCATTCAGCATAAAGTGTGGATCTATGCATGCATGCCAGAATAGCTAGTGGGTAAATCTGACCTGTTACTAGAAATAGCTGGTTTGAAAGCTAATACCAGGGCTTGGTAATGCTCTTTCCTCAAAGCATAATGCAGATTTATCATGCTTTCCTTTGGGGTAGATGAAGTGCTGACATTACAATTCATTGCAAAAAATCAGTCTGTTCAAATTCAAAAGGACAAACTGCTTCAGAAACACTTTGCCTCTTTAAAGGCAATTTTCAGAGCTGTTGTACTCTGGAACTCTGTCCAAGCTATTTCCTCTTTTAAGAATCCACTATAAACAAATCTATCCAGTGACCTTCAATTCTCATCCCCTCCAACATGTATAGCTTGCAATTAAAACAGAAAAAACTCTCCTTTTTTGCTTAAAATTTTATATATGTATATTATATCTACCTTATTATATTTTCTAATCAACTGTCAAAAGTTGCTTTGCATATGACCTCTTTTGGGAAAACAGGGGGAACAAAACCTTTATCTCTGTGACCCTACAAGAAAGTAAGATTGTTTCAAAAGCGTATACACGTGCACTCACAGAAAGTGCTTTTATTTTATTTTATTAATTTTTTATTTTAAAGATGTGGGGTACAATTTTGGTTTAAAATGTTCATTATGCAGGTACCGTTGTTGATGGGGTGTGCCCCTCCTCCCCTGGCTGACTCCCACTATTGCCAATTCCACCACCCGGGCCCCGCCAGTCTCCCACTACTGCCAAACGTTTTCTTATAGTATCATGATAATTGTTCGTCTGCTTATGAGTGAGAACATGTGATACTCGGTTCTTTGTTTCCGTGATAGATCACTCAGTATTATAGACTCTAAGTTCATCCAAGTTGCTGTAAAATTCATAATCTTGTCCTTCTTTATGGCTGCATAATATTCCATAGTGTATTTATACCAACATTTTTTTTTTATCCAGTCCTCTTCTGATGGGCAGTGCAGTTGGTTCCATGTTTTTGCTAATGTGAAAAATGCTGCAATAAACATACATGAGCAGGTATCTTTTTCATAGAATGATTTGAGTTCTATCTGGGTATATTCCCAGTAGGGGGATTGTGGGGTGTATGGAAGGTCGACTTTTAGATCTTTTAGGAATCGCCAAACTGTTTTCCACAGAGCTTGTATTAGTTTACTCTCCCAGCAACAGTGTAGAAGTATTCCCTTTTCCCTGCACCCTCTCCAGCATTTGTTGTTTTTTCAGTTATTGATGATGGCCAACGTGACTGGAGTTAGGTGGTATCTCAATGTGGCTTTAATTTGCATTTCTTTGAAGGCTATTAAGGTTGAGCATTTTTTCTTGTATCTGTTAGCTGCTTGTATGTCTTCTTTTGAGAAGTGTCTAATCACATCTTTTTCCCACTTTGTAATGAGACTATTTTTTTTTTTTTCCTTTTCGGCACATTTGAGTTCTTTTTAGATCCCAGGTGTTAGGCTTTTGTCAGACATACGCTGGCAAGTATTTTTCCCAGTCTGTGTGCTATCTCCCTGCTCTCTTGATGATTTCTTTGGATTTGCAGAAGCTTGTCAGTTTAATGAGGTCTTACTTGTCTATCTTATATGGCATGGGTACTTGGGGTTTTGATCAGAAATTGGTTACCAGTTCCAACTTCCATAAGGGTGTCTCCTGCATTTTCTAAGGTTCTTATAGTTTGGGGTTTTATGTTTAGGTATTTGATCCATTTAGAGTTGATCTTTGTGTATGATGATAGGCAGGGGTCTTGTTTTAATCTTCTACATATAGTCAGCCAGTTTTCCCAGCACCATTTATGGAATAGGTTCTCTCCCCAGTGGTTGTTGGTGGAGGCTTTGTCAATATGAGTTGGTTGAGAAATTGAGGCTTTGATTCTGGAATTTCTATCCAGTTCCATTGGTTTGTATGCCTATTCTTGTATCAATAGCAGGGTGTTTTGATTATTGTAGCTTTATAATAAAGTGTAAAGTCTGGAAGTGTGATACCTCCTGCTTTGTTTTTTGTTTTGTTTTGTTTTGATTTTTTTTGCTGAGGATTGTTTTGGCTATCTGTGGTCATTTATGTTTCCATATGAATTCTGTATTGTCGTTTGCAGGTCTGAGAAGAATGCTGCTGGCAATTTAATGGGTATTGCATTAAATCTGTAGATTGCCTTGTAAGATGGACATCTTAACATGTTGATTCTTCTAATCCATGAGCAATGAATATTTTTCCATTTGTTTGTGTTATCTTTGATTTCTTTGAACAGTGTTTTGTAATTTTCATTGTAAAGGTCCTTCACGTCTCTGGGTAGGAAGATGCCAAGGTATTTGATTTTTTTCTGGCTATTGTGAATGGGATCATGCTTTTTATTTGGGTTTTTGTTCGTTTATTGTTCATGTATAGAAAGCGACTGTCTTTTCCGCATTTATTTTATACCCGGAACCTTTGCCAAAGTCCTTTATCAGGAAGTTTTTGACAGATTCTTTTGGTTTTTGAGGTATGGGATCATGTTGTCTGCAAAGAGTGATAGCATGACTTCCCCTTTTCCTATTTGGATATCCCTGATCTCTTCTTATCTGAAGTATGCTGGATTTGAGTTTCTTGTAGATGGCTCTTACTATTTTGAGGTATGTTCCATTTATGCCTAGATGTTCGAGGGTTTTTAATCAAGAAGAGGTGTTGGGTTTTATCAAAAGCTTTCTCCTGGACTAATGGTATAATCATGTGATTTTTGTTTTTACATCTGTTGATGTGCTTAATTATGTTTATGGTTTTATGAATGTTGAACCAGTCCCGCATCCCAGAGATAAAGCCTACTTGGTTGTGGTGGATGATTTTTGAGATGTGTTGTTTGATCTGGTTTGCTAGGATCTTGTTAAGAATTTTAGCATATATATTCATCAAAGTATTGGCCTGTAGTTCTCTTTCCCTGTTGGTTCTTTACCTGGTTTGGGTATCAATATGATGTTAGCTTCATAAAATGATTTGGAGAGAGTTCCATCTGTCTCAATTGCCTAGAAACTTTCAGTAGGATTGGAATCAGTTCTTTCTTCTATGTTTTGTAGAATTTTGCTGGAAAACCATCTGGTCCAAAGATTTTTTTTGTAGGTTGTTTTCTTATGACAAAGCCAATTTCTTGGATTGTTATTGGTCTATTTAGGGTCTCAATTTCTTTTTGTTTCAACCTGGGGAGGTTGTGTGATGTAAGAAAGTCCTCCATTTCCTTTAGGTTTTCAAGTTTGTTTCCATACAAGTGTACATAGTAGTCTCTAATAATCTTTTGTATTTCTTCGGGGTCATTTGTGACTTGATCTTTTACATTACTGATTGTGTTTATTTGAGCTTTTTCTCTTTTTTTCTTGATCAGTCTAATCTAGGGTCCATCAATCTTGTTTATCCTTTCAAAAAACCAGATTTTTTTTTTTGCATTTTTTTGTATTTTCTTTTTTTATTCTATGTCCCAATTTGAGGTTTTTATTTTGGTGATCTGGATTCTTCTGCTGGAGTTAGGGTTTTGGTGGTCTTGCTTTTCCGACTCTCTTAGTTGATTTGTTAGGCTGTTAACTTGTGATATTTCCATTTTCTTCACGTGTATTCATAGAGATATGAATTCCCCTCTTAATACTTTTATCCCAGAAGTTTTGGTAACATGTTTCTTTGTTTTCATTTGTTTCCAGGTATGTTGTTATCTCTGTTTTGAGTTCCATGTTGACCAAGGAGTTGTTTTGCATCATGCTGCTTAGTGTTCATGTCTTTGTGGGTTTCAGGGGAACTTTATGTGTATTGATATTTATTTTTATTACATTGTAATCTGAGAACATGTATGGTAGTATTTCAAGACTATGGAATTGGTTTATGCTTGATTTATTGCCAAAGATGTGATCAATCTTAGAGTATATTTCATGTGGTGATGAGTAGAATGTATATTCTGTGGTTTTTGGGTGGAGTGTTTTGTAGGTATCAATTAAGTTCATTTGGTCAAGAGTCATATTGAGGTTCTGGATCTTCTTGCTGATTTTTTGTCTTGATCTGTCTAGGGTTGTGAGTGGGGTATATAAGTTCCCCAGCTATGATAGTGTTAGAATCAATATCTTTTTTAATTTACTTAGAATCTGCTTTATGAAAACTGGTGCTTCTCTGTTAGGTGCGTATATGTTTAGGATGGATATTTCTTGCTGATGGATTGATCCTTTTATCATTATGTAGTGACCTTCCATATCTTTTTTAATTTTTGAGAGCTTAAAGGGTATTTTGGTTGATATTAAGATTATTACTCTTGCTTTCTTTTGTGTTTTATTTGCTTGAAATTTTGTTTCCCATCCTGACTTTGAGTTTGTGAATGTTCTTTCTGTTGAGATGTTCTTGGAGATAATATATTGTTGCCTCATGATATTTTATCCATTTTGCTTTCCTACATCTTTTCAGTGGTGTATTTAGTCCATTCACATTCAGGCTAATTATTCAGCTGTGAGAGTTTATACCTGCTATGAGGTTTTCATTGAGTTTGTTGTTGCTGCTGATTCTTTGTTGTCTTTCTTTCGATTTTTGACTTGATTCATGTGTGTTTTTAATCTTTTTCCTGCATTCTTAGGAAGGGCATTGTCATTCTCTTTTTCCTTTTTTCTGTGTTTAATGCTTTCTTTTTTTTTTTTTTTTGAGTTGGAGTCTCACTCTGTCGCCGAGACTGGAGTGAGGTGGCCGCTCCCGGCCACCGCAGCCTCAACCTTCTGGGCTCCAGCGATCCTTCTGCCTCAGCCTTCTGAATAGCTGGAACTACAGGCGCGTGCCACTACGCCTGGCTAATTTTTTGATTTATTGTAGAGATGAGGTCTTGCCAAGTTGCCCAGGTGGGTCTAGAACCCACGGGTTCAGGCAATCCACTCACCTCAGCCTCCCAAGGCACGGGATTACAGGCTGGGCCACTGAGCCTGGCTTGTTTAATGCTTTCTTAAGTGTTTCTTGTAGAGCTGGTCTGGAGGCAGCGTAAGTTCTTAGGGATTGAATGTCTGGGGGGAATTTAATTCTCCATCACTGAAGAATCTTAACTTATCTGGGTAGGTAATTCTTGGTTGAAATTGTTTATCTTTGAGAACTTTGAAGATTGGGTTCCTAGCTCCCCTAGCCTGAAGTGTTTTTGTAAATAAGTCTGTTGCTATTTTAATTGGTCTTTCCCCGTAAGTAGTCTGATCTTCTCTTTCTGCCTTTAGGATTTTTTTCTTTTATGCCTACTTTGTGTAGGCAAATTACTATGTGTCTAAGAGTTGGTATTCTCATTTGTTGTCTTGCAGGGGTTCTCTGAATCTCTCGTGTTTGAACGGTAGAATCACTGATGAGATGAGGGAAGTTTTTTTGGATAATTTCATGGAATTTTTGTTCTGTGGTAGTCTCTGTCTCTCTATCTGCTTTGCAGATTCCGGTTAATCTTAGGTTCAGCCTCTTGAAATAATTGCTTATCTCTTGGAGGTTTTATTCTGACTTTTTAAGCTTCTTTTCGATGTTTTTAACAGTTTAGGTTAGTTCCATATTTTAGTCCTCATGCTATGAGATTCATTTTTCTGCTTGGTTAATTCTGCTTTTCATGCTTACCAGTTTGTCATTTATTTCATTCACTGTATTCTTTATTGCTATTATCTTAGTTCTCCGCTCCTTCATTCTTTCCTCTTGTCTCTCCTCCATTATATTTATTCTATCTATTAATGTCTTGATAGCTGTGTTTGTGGTTTGAAACCAGTCATTCTGGGGACTCTTCATTGTTTGCATTCCAAAGTCTGTATTCTCAGTGGGTGACCTCCCAGTGGAGACCCATATTCTTCCTTTGGCTTTTACTTATTTGTGTATATTTTCCTCCCCCTTTTTTTCTATTCTTTAATTATATTGTTCTAGATAGGGGAGTAGCTTTTTGTTCTGTTTATTCAATCTCCTCTTCTTCCTTATGTGGATCCTCTGGCTTTTTTCAATTCTGAAGATGGACTGCGGGTGAGGGATTCCACTTTTTACCATTTTTATATTTAAATGAGTGGGGGAACTGAGATTCAGAAACTCTCTACAGATTCCAGTATCTGCTGACAGGTATGTGGGTCCCCTGCAACCCACTTCCCAATTCCTTACAATCTGTCCATTCAGTGAGATTATAGGTTTGCCTTTTGAAAACAAAATGAGGTAAGAAAAAAGGAAAAGAATGGAAAAAGGATGGAGGGGATGAGAGGAAGGTTGAGAGAGAGAGGACGAAGAGGGAAAATAGAGAGGCATGCCAACTTACACTTAAATAGAGACACAAAGATAGAAAAGATAAAAAACAAACATACAATTTTACAAACATACTAACTGACAAAAAAAACCCCCATTAATGTACTGTACTCTCCCTCAAAAATACCAATACAGAAACAGAAAGTCTAAAAAAGCAATAAAATAACAGAAACAAAGCAAGTATGAGAAAGCAATCAAAAACAGAAATAAAAAGAGATAAAAAAAAACCTAAAACAAGAAACATGCAAACAAAAAAACCAAGCAAAACAAACAGAGAACAAAAAACAAAAATTTATACTGAGACTGTTCCTGTAACTTCAACTTTATTTCTGCTCTGGTTTCTAGCCTCTCCCCTCTCTTCTCACCACAGGCTGAAAGGGTTGCTTTCAGTGCAGGTCAGATGCCACATGGACTACTGTGGGAGGAGGGTGAATCAGATCTGGACTCACATGGCTTGCTCCCACTGTTGTAAATTCTCCCACTCAAATCTCAGAGTAACTTAAAATTATAGAGTACTTTAAAATTATCCCTTCTGACTTCCTTACAGTCAGTAATCTGTTTTCCTAGACAAAAACAATCAACTTCTACCACTAACTCTGTCTTTACCAGTAGTTTTATTACTGTATTATTTTGAATTCTCTAAACCTGCACTATATATTCTCATCAAAATCTTGTAAAATAGTTATTTTGCATAAATATAGAATGATATTCCTGCTTGGATTGAGAACATCACCATATATTTATGCAAAACAAAACTCTAATGTACCTATAGTTTCTTAGTGTTGAACATTGAATTCAAAAGCCTCCATTTTTCCTGAATTCATGTCCTGAAAGTCAGGAGTCTTTCCTCTTTTTGGAGAGCTCAGACTCTGGAGCCTGGGACCAAGGCGCAATTCTGATGCTTATTCACAATAAGTTCTTGTATAATTCTTGGCCTCAGTTTCCTCACCTCTAAAACAGGAATAAAAGTTGTGTTTTCCTTGGAGAGTTGTTATAAGGATTAAATGAGTTAATATAGATTAAGCTCTGAAATGGTGCTTGGTACATAAAAGGCACTATTTATATGACTAACCCTATTATTATACACTGCATAAGTTCAGATAATACTGTTTTATTTGCTCTAATTGTAATATACACTACTTTCTCTCAAATCTGGACAGTTGTATAAACCCTACATTGCAATCTCCCACAGCATCGCTTCAGAACTATAAATATTTTGCATGTTTCTACATAACTGTACGTGTTCTAGCTGATGAAAATGAGACAGGCATGCAGAAATATTGTGAAAACCACATCTATTGATTATTCAGTTGTAACAATGGTAGGTGACAAAAGGAAAGCAATTGTTTATAATGATGTAACTGGAAGTTTATTTACTTGTTTGAAAAATTCGTTTAAAATTTTACATGTTAACAAAAATAACATGTTAAAAGTTTTGAGAAATGTGTATATGACTAAAATTTGTTTTCTAAAAACCACCAACAAAAACAGCAAAACATTTGAGAATCCATAGGAGATACATTGAGGAGGAAAGATAAAATCAAAGAATGAAACACTAAAAAACAGACTGGGCATGGTAATTCATGCCTATAATCCTAGCACTTTGGGAAGCCAAAACACAGAATATTGCCTGAACCCAGAGGTTCAAGAGCAGCATAGACAACATAGTAAGATCTTGTATCTACAAAAAATTAAAATTAAAAAAAAAGTAGCCAGGCATGGTGACTTACATCTGTATTCTTAGCTACTCAAGTGGCAGAGACATGGAAGAATAGGAGGAGTACAAGAGATTGAGACTGTGGTGAGCCATGATTGTGCCACTGCACTACAGTCTGGGCAGTAGAGATCCCATCTAAAAAGAAAAAAAATTAAAAAACTAATCTACTAAGACATTCAAATATGACAATGAACAAAAAGGAAAAATATACAGCAAGTGAGAAAAATGAGAAAAGAGCCATGCATAGTCATGTATGTGCATAGTCATGTGTGGGCATAGTCATATATGTAATTAGCAAGATGTAAGCAACTTGGAAAACCACAACTTCAGTAATAGTCATTATACTCTTGAGTATTGTAAAGCAATATACTGTTATTCAGAATCAAAAGAGAGGAAAAATACTTCATTGGTAAATATTAATATTTGCTAGAATAGTGTATGGTATGTTTCAGAACTTACCATTGTTACATATAGATTTTTATAGAATGCATTGTAAACTATAAACAAAAATTTGTATGTCTACCTTAGGCTGTGAATTCCTTGATTTTTGTATCTAGAGGTTTTGTTGATATAAGGGATCAATAAAGATTTGTTTAATTGACTTTTAACCTTTTGGTTACAATTTATAAATTCCACCACAAAAAGTATCATAAAACCAAAGGAGATTGGTAGCATAATTCTCAAAGGAATCTTCACTTATGAAAGATACCTCTAAGATGGAATGAATGACTTAGATAGTAAAATGGCATGGCAGTATCTGGATGAGTATAAAGGGATTATGAGGGACAACCCCCCTTGCTAATGATACTATATAGTTTCTAATGCTATAATATAAAAAGTGAGCCAGCATTATTTCCAAACTTTTTATTAGATGTAATTACCTTGGATATTTTCGGTGATGTTTTCTGGTTCTTGACCTGTTATATTAAGTTTTCTACATTTATCTCTGTAACTTAGTGCTGTGATATGCAAAACAATGGGTATTTAAAAGAAATGTGTATCTTTTTTCAATGGGAAAAATATTTGTACTCAAAAGAAGCACCTGTTGTTGTTTTTTTTTTCAAAGTCTCTAATATTTTGCTGTCCTATATACTAAAATATCTGGATACCTCTGACTCTTGGTATTAATGTAAACCTAAATAGTCAAATTGTTTTTTAAACTAAGATTAAATATTCCCAGCAATGACAAAAAAATCATTTTTTAAAAACTTTTCATAATGACAGAAATATTAATGAACAATAGAACTTGACTTTGGGGGACTCTTTTAATCTTCTCTGAAGCAGCAAGAGATCAAAATCTCTCTGAATTATGATAGTATCTTGTTATACGTTGGGGAAAAATACATTTGTTTAATGAAGTGTTTGACTAGGCTATTTCCATTCCTCTTTAAAGTTATTCTTGTATATGAACTCAACTTCTTAATTTATGCCAATGGTACTGCATACTGTGTAATTGTTAGATCAAAGTATCTTTGCAATTTTTACCCTAATGGAAAGTATTCTTGTTTATCCAAATGCAATGTTTTGAAGCTTGAGAAATATTACTATCACATGCCTTTTAGCATACACGTATTTGTGCATATTAAATTTAAAATTTTGTCAAAGATGGATTTGGAGGCAAAATTTAACATGCATAGTGTATGTCTTTCATAGATATCCAGGTTATTTTGATTAGTATTTAAATAAAATATTCTATGCATGTACATTATTATGTAACTGAGATTACTTTTTTATGATTATTGAAACAAATATTCTTGCTATTACTTTTTTGAGTCACAATTTTGTTGTCTTATTTCAGAGTCTAAGGAAAAGAAATTCTCCTAGGAAGTGAATCTTTTTCACCTTCTGTCTAATTTTCCATTTTTTAAGACAGTACTCCACTGTTAAACCTCAATGGACATTTGATGAAACTATAATTTTTGATGGATGTTCCAAAGTGGGAACAAAACTTGTCATTGTGTTATATAATCTATGCACATTTTCTTTTCTTCTTTGAAATTCAAAAAGTATTTCAGATATTATGATGTTTCCAAACTGTCCTCAGGGATCGTCATCCTTATTGTCAATCGTTTCTGTAAAGGGAAAAGGAAATTCAAAGTGGAAAAGCTTTGCCAGCCTAGTGCTTTTATATGGTCTTCTATGTAGCAGAACATTAAATCTATCATTTCTAAGACTGTTCTGAGAATCTCATAATTGCAGCACTTAGATTTAAGAGACATGATTTATCATCATTCTGTTTGCAATTGCTGTAGTATTTCAGTCAAACTCAAAAGTACTTTTCTAATTTCATTTCTGAAGGTTATGTTGACCTTTCCTTTATTTTGAATAAATAACCTAAGTCTCCCTTTCATTAGTCAATTTAGTCTGTGTTACAAAGAAAAGTGTGTGCCCTTTTGCCATTCTTATATATTAATATATTTACATGTTGTTGTTGATAAAATATATTCTATTTACCACTCTTTTCAGCATGATGCACAAACATGGAATGAACTACTTTCTGTGCCAGAAAGTACTGTGATAAATCTCTTAAAACACTTTAAAGCATAACAAAGCTAGATTTTATCAAATATGTGGTTTTATAACTAAGTAACTGTTTAGTTACATTTATGGGCTCAGCCTCATACGGCTTTGCAGAAACTAACTTGTGCCACACAGGTTGGCAAACATAGAAATTTGTTTCCACATGCATTTTCATTGCTGACTTACGTTATAGATTCAGATACCCTTGACATTGTTGATGGTAATTCCCTTTCAAGTCAAAAAAGTATTCTGTTAAATTCTATTGTACATTATGTTTGTTTTTATATATTTGTGCGTTATAACTGTGTCTGATAACAAAATACCTTATTAGCAAGTTTGAATAACATTTAACCCAGTGAATAAAGTCAAATATCATCTATCTACCAATTAATTGCTTCCAAAATTATTTGGCTACCTATTTGCACTGTTTATCAAATCCTCCCTTTCATTTTCACTCCAACTTTCATCACCTTTCTTTCCCTCATACCTGCCTTACTTTCAGTTTCTACTTTAAAAAGGATATGACTGTCTTCTTTCTCTGCCACTTCCATGGATCCTATAAGAGTTGCTATGTACAAGCTCTTAAAATTAACTCTAATTATATAATTGTACTGCTCAGTACATACAGATAATATTTATCGAGTTCCGTTAATTTTTGAGACGACCATTTAAGGCATTTCATATTCCGGTAACATCCGCTTTACACATTTATAATTAATTTGTTCTGTATGTTCTCTGCGCCAGACCTAGTTTAGTGTTGGCATCAAAGTGATTGTTACTTGTGGTTGGCAAGACAAAGAGTTTGAACCAGGTTGTAAATCAAATACTTTATAATGCACACTCTTTAGTTAAGCTTCCATTAGTTTTCATAGCAAGATTTTCTTAATAAGAGTAGCAGTGCATTGATTTATACCATAAAAAAGTTTTATCTCTTCATGAAAATTACAAGCAATTCTTGTACCAGTTTACTCCATTGATGACACTTTTAGTTACTCCGATTGTACCCTAGAGTCATACATTTCTACCTATAGCTTTTTAAATCTCCTATGTAATTTAGCTTATGCTACTTTCTTGTATAAGAACCCATTATTTTAGTTAAAATGTATGGCTCGGTCATATGGAAGGTCGATTTTTAGATCTTTCAGGAATCACCACAGGTTGTACTAGCTTACACTCCCACCAACAGGGTAGAAGCATTCTTTGTTCCCTGCATCCTCTCCATCAACCGTTGTAAGAACTCAACTAATTCTATAAAAAAAGATACCTGCACATGCATATTTATTGCACCATTATTCACAATAACAAAAACATGGAATCAACCAATCTGCCCATTGAAAGTAGACTGGATAAAAAATCAATGTAGTACATATGCATAATGAAATATTGCACAGCCATTAAGGACAAAATTAGGGACTTCACAGCAACTGGGATGGATTTAGAGTCTATAATATTAAGTAGTCTATCACAGAAACAAAGAACTGAGTACCGCAAGTTCTCACTCATCAGTGGACCCTGAACATTTATCATAATACTACATGAAAGGGATTGGCAGTACCCAGAAACTACCAGGGGAGGGAAAGAACATAGCATCAATATGGTTACCTGATCTCAAACGAGGCGAAGTGGGAACCAAAGGGAGGCCCAAATTTTATCTGTATAATAACCACTTATGTACCTCATCCTGAATTATACCCCACATCTTTAAAACAAACAAACAAATAAATAAATAAATGTACAGCTGATATAAAATGTCATTAATAATTATCTGATCCTCTAATTGAGTAGTTTTTCATTCTATAATTTTACTACCTTATGTGTTTTCCAAGAACCCAGCTGAATTCAGAAGATATAGAAATAGTTACTCTATTTCTTTGCTTAAAAATTAATTTGTTTATAGCTCTGAGAATAAAATAAATTTTCAATGTATGAAAACTTAAAGTTACTCTTAGCCAGGAGATAAATAATTTTTGTTACCTGGATGAACAAAATATGTAGTGTTATTTTTGAAGACATGGCTGGACAGTTGTGATATTTTGACATAATCAGTGTTCCACTTAATGTTCACTTGGGGAAGGAATATGATTCATTATTATTTCTTTTAAGAATTATTTTGATGATTTATGATAATATAAAAAAAGTATTGCAATGAATGTCTGCAGTTTGGAAAAATCCGAGGACAAGAGCAGAACACTGAGATACTGTACAAACCATAATTTTATATCACTAAAGATGATAATTTGTGATAGAACATGGGCATAACTGATGTTGATTTGAAAAACTACTAAAAGTAGATCTCTGAATGTAAACACATTTTAGTAAATTGTAACCATTTTTATGTATACTTTTCTATAAATGTATACATAAGTAGATAAACTGTTTGAAATTGCCTGACATAATTTAATCAACTTAATGAGTACTGTACTTTAACCATAACCCTGAAGGTTTTATAGATAGGATGATATGAAAATGCATGGGTTAATAAACAGGAGGTGCCTAGAACAACATCTGGTCAATTTATTTCAATTATTTCTGGTTTTGAGAGGAGGAATCTGAGACAGTGAGTACATTAAGTATCTCCTTTAGTTATAGCTAGTACATAGAAAATCTGAGCTCAGAGCCCAAGGATTGTGACTCAAGTTCCTGTATTATACCAGTTACTACATTTCATATTATTGATTGACACAGATAGTCAATGCCTTTCTGCATAAAGGATAGAGAACTCAACAGATATGTAAAATGACACATGTAAGGTGCAGTGTGCTTTAATAGTTATCATCTAGAACATGCCGTTACGACGCTAAGAAATATCACAGGTACAAGACTCAGGTAAATAGCTGGGAAGTTTTCCAGTTGGAAGAATTTCCCAAGGAAAATTTCAAAACCAGAATAAAAGCCAGATAAAGGGAGGATGGTGACAGTATTGGAAGAGGTTTTCCAACAGTAGTCATCCCATTCCATCATCTTTCTTGATTACTTCATTCTATTTAATTACCCACAATCATGCCAGACAACTTCCACTTTAAGACCTTCACACTTGATGTTTTCTTGACCTAGAAGGTTCTTTCCTAAAAGTCACATCAATCATCAATGACTTTCTTCACATTTTTGTTTAAATTTCTCACCTGTGAGGCGTAATCTGGCTAACCTAAAAAATTACAACTCACAACAAGACTTCCTATCTCTTTCCTCTTCATTTTTATCCTTTGCATATATTATTGTTCTGTGTATTTTACTTATTCATTGTGGTTTTCGTTAGCCTCTGCCACTAAAAAGTAAAAGAATGAATGCAGAAATTGTTGTCTGCTTTGCTGCATTATTCTCAGTGCATCATGGGACTACACATTGTTCTATATTGCTTCATAATAGGATGCTTACTAGGACTGAATGTGTGTGTGTGTGTGTGTGTGTGTGTGTGTGTGTGTGTGTGTTAGGGGTGGCTGGAGATAATTTTAGGCACATAGGCAGAGACTGTGGTAAAGTGTGCTGGACCAAAGTGTGTACGTGATCATTTTAGTGATTAAAAAATGAAGGATTTTAATGATGGTAGTAACATTGTCAATTTTTAGATTAGAAAAATGTCTATTGAAACCATATGGAGAATAATTGGAAGGGTATTTTTAAAAGGCTTGCACATCAGTGATTGCTGTTTATTAGGTTATAGCAGGTAATACAAACTATTGAATCGAGTTCTCACTAAATATTCCTTATTATCCCAGTTGAAGCTAACTTCTGGTACTGCACAAGAAAGTTATGTTAGAGAAGTGGATATAAACCAGTACCTTTTTACCTTACATTCTATTCTAACAAGCTTACCCATCTTACATTTAAGTGACTTGCTGGAGAATTCTGAATAATTAAATAGCTAATGATGATTTCAAGAGTGTACAATATATACCATATTATTTAATTTTTGATGATTAGGAATGTAGATAAAATTGTTAACTACAATTAAGATTCTTAAGAATTAAAACTGTCAAATTTTAACTATTAAATTGTTGCCTATATGAGCAGCCAGCAGGTACATGAAAAAATGCATAGCATCACTAATCATTAAAGAAATGTAAAGGAAAACCACACTGAGACACCACCTAACTCCAATAAGGATGTTTTATTTTATTTTCTCATTTTCTTGTTTCTCCTTTACCTCACGTAAGCCCTCCCTGACATGTATTTAACTTTATTTTACTTTCTTTTGCATTTCATATTCTTTTTTTGCCCTACTCGCCTTAAGTTCAGTCTCACTGATAAAACATAAGAATGCTGACTTGGAAAACCTGTTTTCAGGTGATCTGTGACAATATTGACACCAAATTAATATCGATAGTATTTCAGCAGCTCACATTTTTCTTTCTCCAGCCTTTATGACAACCAATCCCAAAAGAACACACACATACATCACTTCCAGTATAAGCATTGGCCACTGGGTGGTGCTCAGAGTACACATTAGACATTCCTTGTTTCCGTGTCTTCATCCTACTAACAGCCAAGTTAAATGTTAAATGCTCTATGGATGTGGTTACACTTGAGTTATATCTGAGTGTAATATTAGCCATAATGCTTGAGGTTCAGTACCACCCAGAATGTTGAAGAGGTACGGGTCCCATATCCTGGCTTGGTGATGACGGGAGCGTAGCTAAAGGATGTATCATTGAGGTGTTAGTTCTCCTGGGATGGCAAATATGAATTTAGGAGCAAAATGGCTATATTACAAAGCTCTTCAACTAAATTTACTACTTCTATCAGTTAGTACATTTATTAGTGCTACATAGAATCCACACTTCTGCTAAAAAGACTGTGATGCATTTTGAGTTCATATTTTTAAAATGTAATTTGTGTTGTCAATAGATTTACAAGACCCTTCCCATGACTTCAGAAAATAAAAATTGATGGTTCAGAAAGGGACTGAAAAGTATGCTATCAATCAGAGCAAGCTTGGATAGCTGAAGTGAATTAGAGGAGACACTGTAGGAATACAACCTGAGCAATGTTTCTGGGCTTATTGTCTGAATTTTAAGTAATAAAAAAGCAATGAAAAGAATATTTTCAGTTATTAACTTCCTTAACAAAGAAGGATGCTGCATTTCTACGATAGACAGTGTTAAAGCAAAATCATTGCATAATACGTGGGAGCAAATAAGAAGCAGCGGACATATGGGGGATCGTAAAAGAAATAAAAACATAACTATACCAGGCTAAAAATAGGCTAAGGTAAGGACCAAGAATGGGCTGCCCTTGGGGACAGTGGATCTAGGATCTCGTTGGTGCAGTTTTATAGCTTGTTCCTATGTATACATTTTAAAAATTATTCTTTAAACAGATAATATAGGCATGTGGCTTAAAAGAAAACCTCAAAAAATATGCTAAGGTATTTCTCTAACTTCTGATGTAAAGACATAGAGTTTAATATCTGAAATTACTATAAAAAATTCCTTCCTTTCTTAATTATTTTGTATTTCCTGATCCCTTAATATAAATCAAGCATTAAATCAGGTACCGGGGGTATGATCACAAATAAGTGTAGGGGTGGAACTGGCTTGCTTACTGAATACTGAAGTTTAACTGAAATGACTGACAATAGACAGATTAACAGGAGAAAAAAACACACCAATTTATTAATGTGCATTTGGGCACAGGAGTCCCACTAATATGTCACTTGAAGAAGGGCCACTTGGTTGAGACTTAAATACCTTCTTCACAGGGGAGAGGGAAGCAGAGGGTGCATAGGCAATTTGGAGAATTGTAAATAATTTTTGGAGGAACCAAATGAACCCAGAAAGCCAACTTTATCTTATAAATGTCTCTTAGAAAACTGAGTGGGCCTGGAAAGTTACAGGAAAGTGAGAAGTGGAAATTCACTGTGAACAAATGTTGACTTATATGCTGATAAAGTCTCCCAGGCAATCTCTCAATAGTTGCCCTCAGAAGAATAGATGAGAATTTTATCTAGGTATGCTAATGTCTCTTAGTGTCTTCTCCTCACCTATGGTTAAACTTTCCTGGTTATTTGATGAGGTTCCTAGGGAAGAGGTCTTGAGACAATTGCATTTCTTTTGGAAAGAAGTTTGCCTAGTCAACTAAGAAAATTCTTGAAGGATCCCCTCCCTGCACTTGCAGGTGAAGTAAGGTACAGGAGAGGTCAGAAAGTCCCAAATCCTGAGGCAGCTTCTAAGGCCTTTTTAATTTATTTCTAGGAGTTTAGCATGCCAAACACCAAAATTGGGGGTATCTTTTTCTGAGACCAAAAATAGTCACAAGAATGTTACCCTTCTCACCCTCAACACATTTGTATTATATATAAATACAGAGGATCCCCAATAAATTGAGCCAAAAGGGCCCTTAAAAGTATTATTTGCAAATATACTGAAGTCTCACTCTGTGCCACTTGGCATTTAAAAATGTCTAATTGTAGAAAGTTATATTCTACTCATAGTTAATTAGTATTGGAGCTCTAGACAGTCCTTTATTACAATTTTGTTTTCCAAATTTAGGTTCCATAATTTTTGAGGAAAATAACACTTCTTGGCATTGTTATGATTCATTGCTTCTCAAATTTCTCTCCATGTTGTCCTTAAGTTTTATGGTGGTAATTCAGAAACAACTATAGGAAATAAGGATAAGGCACAGAGTTTGGGGTTTTCAGGACCAATATCAATTCTATATTTACAAATTGTATATCCTGGAGTTCTGTGAAAGTTTTTTATCAAGAAAAAAGTTTGAAAACAACAGATATAGACAAATACTGTAATGGGTTAAAGAGTGTCTCTCCAAAGTTCATGTCCACACAGAATCTTGGAATGTGAAATTGGAAATAGGGTCTTTGTAGATGTAATTAGTTAGAGATTTTGAAGTGAAATCATCCTGAATTTAGGGTGAGCGCTAAATTTAATGGCCAGCATCATTATATGAGAAAGAAAGAGAGATTTGAACCCAAAAGAAATACTGACACAGAAAAGTCAGAGACACAAGAAAAACGTCATGAGAAAATGGAGGCTGAGATCTAAGTTATGCTGTCAAGATAAGGGGTGACAAAGGTCATGGGACAGTATCTCAGAGCCTCTAGGTAAAAAATCAACCTTGCTGACACATTAATTTTGGACTGATGGTGTTCTAAATAGTGAGATAATAAATTGCTGTTATTTCAAGCCATCAAGTTTGTGGTAATTTTTTATGGAGGCATTAGTCAATTAATACAGATACCAAGAACAATTTTACTTTAAATTTGCCTTGTAAGCTCAGTAGCAAAATTAGTGAGTGGTTCCTACATATTTTACAAAATCCAGAAGCTTACAATAAGCAGAACAAGTAATGTCACCTTTAAAAATCAGTATTCCAGAATGGTTATACTACAGATTCCTAGGCCTTCCTTGCAGTATTTCCTCTTCTGTCATTGCTGATTCTTTGGGATTGCCAGTTTCAAGGTGACTCATGACAGTGATTAGTTAATGGCAACTCAGAAATGGTCCTATTCATGCCTGCCAGAGACCTTTCAGGATTAAAATGAGAGCCAAAAGTCATAGGAAGGGCTGGCAGTGATTGTGGCCTGTATAGCCAAGCACTTCTTAAACGATGTAATAGCCCGATATATAGGAAGAAGCAGATAAATGAGGGAGAATTCCTAGTAAAGGCTAAGTTGGAGGTGAGAATAAAAACTGACTATGAAAGACTTTACCACCATTAAGCCATAAGTATTATTGACTAAGTCAGGAAGGAAGGAGAAAGTGGTACATCTTGGGCTTATTTGCCAGTGTTTTGAAAGCAGGCCTTCTAAACAATTTCAGTTCATGCAAAACCAGATAAAAGTGTTTTAACAGGGCTGTACAATATTATCAACACTATGATGTTGAAAGAAAGAAATGTAAAAAGTTGTTAGAAATACTATTTCATTGTTTCTAAAATATATATTTAATATTTGAAGGAGATACATAATTCAAAAATGCATAAAATAGAATATGCTGACTCAATGAATTTTAAGCTAAAAGGACAGTTTCTCCCTACATCAGCTTTCTCAACTCACCAAGCTCATTCCCACTGCCAACACTGTCTCCTCTCCCTTGACCACAACCATATTCTCTAATTTCAGAATTGATGTTGGTGGCTCATTTCATACCTTAACTATCAAAAATCTTTTTAAAAATATTTTATTTTATTTTAGAGTTGTAGGGTGCATGGGAGAATTTATTACATAATTGTGTGCAGATAAGATTTGGGCTTCTAGCAGGCCCTCTCTCCCCCTGATAGTGGACCTGGTATGTTGTGTGCCCCTCCTCCTTCCCTCCTTCCCTCCTTTAGTAGTGTTAGTGGTATTTCTGTTCTCTCTCTCTCTCTCTTTTTTTTTTTACTTCCAATATACTCTTTATCTGATATAAAGATTTATCATAAATATTCGGTAGTAAAAAACTTTCAGCGTATTGCATTTATATACACATTTACCAAACATCTCAGCAACAATTCAAGCATCTTCTTGATAGAAACTAATGTGTCTTTTCAGCTTTACATTCCATAGTCCATTAAATAATCCATATGCTCTCAAGAAATAGTGTGTATTGCCAAACTTACTTTGCATTTACTTTTACGACTTTTCATCATACCCATTCTCTACCCTCACCTCTAAACTCTCTTCTTTTTCTATGTAAAATCATTTATGTTTTAAAATTTGCACCCTTCCCTGATCATCTAAGATAAGATTAGTCTCTTATTTAATAAACCCCAATAGAATTTGTATTTCATTCATATGATACTACACATCTTATCAAGTTGTAGGTATTTTTGAAATCATAAAAAGAATCCCATATGTCATATGTAACAAACTTAAGAGGTATGCATTTCCATGTACCCCTAAATTGCTTGATGAAAAGGGTCATGAAGTGGAAATTCACTGTGAACCAATGTTGACTTACTATGCAGATAACGTCTCCCAGGCATCTCTCAATAGTTGCCCTCAGAGGAATAGATGAGAATTTGATCTAGGTGTGGTAACGTCTCTTAGTGTCTTCTCACTTGTGGTTAATCTTTCCTGGTTATTTGATGAGGTTCCTAGGGAAGAGGTCTTGAGACAATTGCATTTCTTTTGGAAAGAAGTTTCCTTAGTCAACTAAGAAAATTCTTGAAGGTTCCCCTCCCTGCATTTGTGGGTGTGGGAGAGTGATGAAAATACTGACGCTGCCTCAATTCTACTTAATAATTCATAAGAGGAAGAGCCTGGGCATCTGTACATTTAACAATGTCACAAGTGAGCTTACAAACACTCAGATTTGAGAAATACTAGCCCAATTTTCCTTATTACGTTGGTGGGGTAACTCAAACCCCTGCCTTAAGGTAACCAACATGCCCAGAGATCATATGGGTGCTTAGAGATGGAATAAAAATTGAGGTCTTGTAATGTGCTTTTTCAATAAAATAACTCTTCATGCACAATTACAAGCCTTAGAGAAAAGAACTGAGTCTTTATTTTTTTTTCTTGTGGTATTTTGCATAATAAATTGCACATAGTCATTTGGTAAATATATAGTGAATTAATTTTAGAGATGTAGACTGCAGACTCTATGTCAACAGCTTCCGAATACCTTTAAAAATAAAATTGTTTGACACAAGTAGTTGCTATAACTGAAAACATCATATTCTAAAAGAAACAGAAACGAATGAATACATACTTTATTTTTGAATAAATATAGAGACTTTTTTCTGGAAAATTCTTTCCCAGTGCATTCCTGCAACTTGTCAGGGATTATAAAATATTTTTATCTGAACTTGACCAGGAAATGTATACAATGAAGTTATCTCAGGTGCAGAGTCTGTGGACCTGATGGTAAGATATAGCACAGGCAGAAGGGAAAAGCCTAGTCCCAGTATAAACACAGGAGGGAGCTATAAGGTTTGAAAAGATAAAACAAATAGCCAAAAAAAAAAAAGAAAAAGAAAGAAACACTATGGATATCAGAACAATCAGAAAATATTGTTTTAGAAAATAATGAACACTCTCCTAATTTTCCATCCTGTAATATAAGATTTTTAAATTCGTAATTAAACTTCTGGGTTCTTGTGAAGTTGTTCTTACTTTTAAAAAGCCCAATCGTACCTTCTTGGCATCAGAATTTTTTCGTGTCTTTGCTGTGTCCCTGCACTTGTTTTGATCTGACAAGCTTAATGTCATTTGATAGGATGAAAGCAGACCATTTTCTGAGAGCTGAGCGCTTCAAGGGCACTCATCCATTTTGCGAGGAATTTCTATCCCTTTCTAGTACCTCAATCTTTTTTGCTTTAGATAACAGAATAAAAATGAATACATTATAAGGTCTGAAATTCTGTCAGAAAAAAATTAACTCCATATTTTCTAGCATCCTAAGACATAAATATAAAGCTTTGCTAATATAAGATATTTTACCTAAAAATAAAAGTAACTACCACTTAAAAAGAATTTACCATGCACTAGTCACTATAATGAAATAAACATATGTTCTAAGTATTTCATTTAGTGCCCACAATATTTAATAGTGTTCGTCTAATGACCACAAAAATGACATTAGAGAGGTTTACTTTAGTGTTTACATATTAGGAAAGTAAATCATAAAAACTGAAATTAATCAAAATAAAATGAATAAGGCTTGATTCAAAACCTGATCTCCCTGATCTCAAATTTTAAGCAATAACATTTTGCTACTCAAAGTATGTGTGTAGGTGCACCTTGTTGACCTTACCTGGGATCATGTTAGAATTGTAAAATATTGGACCCCCCCAAACCTACTAAATTAGAAACTTCATTTTATAAAGTTCCCTAGGTGATTTTTACGCACATTAAAATTTGAGAAATCCTGTAACTAAGATCTCGAGTGCCTGTCCTCTCGTAGACTCAATGACATATATACATATATATATATATATATATATATATATATACTTTTTTTTTTTTAGTTGGAGTCTCACTGTTGCTCAGTGGTGCTCCCGGCCACCACAGCCTTAACCTGCTGGTTTCCGGTGATCCTTCTGCCTCAACCTTCCAAATAGCCAGAACTATAGGTATGTGCTACCACGCCCGACTAATTTTTGATTTACCGTAGAGAAGAGGTCTTGCCAAGTTGCCCGGGTGGGTCTCGAGTCCATGGGCTCAGGCAATCCACTCATCTTGGCCTCCCAAAGTGCTAGAATTACAGGCTGAGCCACCGAGCCTGGCCAACATATATGTTATTAAATTTAGAAATTGACAGAACTCTCTCCTTTTTGCTCAAACTTATGTCAGATTTCTCTGAGTTCTCTTTCTGACTAGTCCCTTTCCTTGGACTCTGTCCTGGGCCCAATTTACTCCAATTTTAGCAAGAACCCTATTGACCACCTTTGTTATCTTATCAAATCCCTTATCCGTTACTCTCTATAGGTTCTCACTATGGTCTGCCATCAGTAATTCCCCTGTCAAGTTGCTTTACCCAGAATCCCCCTTATCCTAGATAATTCCTTTTAGTAACTTTTTATCCACTGACCTCCATTCTGCTCCTTTACTAAAAATTCCCACTTGCTATTGTTTTTGTATTGAAAGATGAGACCAATCTCTCTCCTCTACTAAAAAAAACCAAACAAACAAACAAACAAAAACGTTATTGTACTGGTTTCCCTGAGTAAAGTCTGCCTCACAGTCTTTAACACGTGTCATTAATAATTTTTTTCTTTAACATAATTCAAGATATATAAACTAACTGGTATCTAAACCATTATATTGGGACTAAAACATGATTTTAGAAACCAGAACAATATCTTTATATCCCTCATATTTGTTTTAAAGTCTAGTTAGACTATGAAACTTCTGAAACATGTAAGTAGCCTGCCTCTAATACCCATTTTAATAAAATATTCAGGGAGTTCTTGTTGTTTACATAACACTCTGTGAGTTACTATCTACAGAAACTGATAACAAGAAGCCATTGCCTTCTAAGGAACCCACTGACAATTTCTTCAATTAAAGAAATAATAATTCTTATTTTTTCTCTCTTCACATTCCTAAACTTCTTTTCCTCTTATGTCTTACATCCCTTGAATCTTTCTATGTGGTACATATACACAATGGAATATTATGCAGTCAAAAAGAAGGACAAACATATGGACTTCGCAGTAACTTGGATGGATTTAGAGTTGATCATACTCATTGATCTATCACAGAAACAAAGAACAGAGTACCGTATGTTATCACTCATAAGCGGACCTTGAACAATTATAATACTATAAGAAAAGGATTGGCAGTTGAGGGAAATTGCTAGGGGAGGGAGGGGCATACCTCATCAACAAGGGTATCTGCATAATCAACGTTTGTATGTCTAACCGTGAATTGTACCCCACATCTTTATAATAAAAAAAATTAAATTAAATTAAAAAAATAAAAAGAAAGTGGAACACAAGGTCCTCTGATATTGTTTAATCTCTCCTTCATCCCTCAAAGGAGTGATTGAGAAAAAAGGAGCCCATGGAGTTTCAAAATTATCAAACTCATATAATAAGAAAGGGCTTAGCCCTTTCATCATAACTAACATACTATTCTCCATCCCCAAGCGAGAGATTGGTTATAACAATAATTTCTCTGAGAATATAAAGGAATAAATTAAAATTTTGGAAAGAATGAATAGATTCTAGGGAGGTATGCCCCTTAGACCTTAAGGAGTTTTTAAGGAAAATGAGATACAAGGAAAAAAAAGGTGAGCTAAAAATCACCCTGTAGACTAAGTTCTCTGTCAGTTTATCATGGTCAGTTTCAAACGTCTGTGACAGGCTGTAATTTACAGTTGTTTTTAAAATGCATAATATATTTAATGACTAAATACAAATTTAAATAACAGATATTTACTGAGAAGATTAATTGTTTATTATTTTTTTAAGAGATGGTTTGGTACTCTGTCCCCAGGCTGGAGTGCAGTGGTGCAATCGTAGCTCACTGCAACCTCAAACTCCTGAGCTCAAGCATCCTTCTGCCTCAGCCTCCCAAAGCATTGGGATTACAAGTCTGCACCACCTTGCCTGGCCTATGTTTTTTTTTTTTCGTTTTTATTGTTATACAGCTTTAATAGTTCTAAGTGATAAAAATAATAGAAAAAGCAACAATTGATCATAATGGACTACAAATTGTCTTTCACTAGCAAGTAATTTTTAACAAATGAATCCAGTCTGACATGGCGGCTCATGCCTATAATCCCAGTACTTTGGGAGGCTGAGGTGAGAGGACTGCCTGAGCCCACAGGTTCAAGATCAGCCTGGGCAACTTGGTGAGACCTCATCTCTACAATAAATCAAAAAATTAGCTGGGCATGGTGGCAAGTTCCTGTAGTTCCATCTATGTGGAAGGCTAAGGTGGAAGGATCACCTGAGCCCAGCAGGTCGAGGCTGTGGTGGCCGTGAGCATGCCACTGTACTCCAGCCTGGGCGACTGAGTGAGACTCTAACTCCAAAAAAAAAAAAAAAATGAATCAAGTGGATTCTTGTTTTCAATTGCTTTCTTCAAGGTCTCTCATCTCTCATTCCTTTCCATTTTCTTCTTTCTCCTGTTGACCATTTTTTCTGATAGCACCACTTTATCTCTTTTTAAAATATATTTTTATGCTAAGTAGCACAAATGAGCTATTGGCTCCACCTTCAAGTTTCTTTTCATTATTCCTGAACTTTTGGTGGATATTTAAACCATCACTTACAATGAGAGCATCAGCCAAACTTCAGACACTGTGCTCACCACAGTTACTGCAAAGAAATGTTGGAGCTTAGCTGAAAGAGGCAATAAATTGATTTGGTTCAGCTGACATGAGATAATGAACAAATTTTAAGAAATTACTTTTCATCCCAGGAAAGGGAAAACCACAAGTTCAATGACTTTTATAGCTTAGCATGTTTTATTTCTTTATTTTTTAAAAACAGTAACAGCAGTATTTGAACAGAAAATAAGTCAATAACTTTTTTTCTGGAAATAAAAACTATTTTATAATGCAATGTCACCTTCTCTTTTATTTCCATTGTTGATATTCTAGGGTATTGACTAGAACAAAAATCCTTCAGTAACCTTCAACTCACTTCCTGGTTAAGAATATTAGAAGCTGAAAGTAATATTAAATATAAAGCAGCTCAATTCTCATATTTTATTGATGTAGTATCTGATATACAGAGAAGTAAAGTACTTTTCCCATAATCTCACCACTGATTGTTGAATCAGGCCTAAGAATGCAAATGTCAGCTTCATGCTACCCTGATCACACTATGAACTAAATTATGAGTCAAGTTTTTGCTTTATATTTATTTTTCTCATGAAAAGAGAATTGGGGCAACATAAGGAATAACAAATACAATCAGTTTTTCTGTCTTAGTGGATAAGATTTGTATTTCTTCCAGTAAGGTTCTTGAGATATGACGACAAGCAGAAGTCATAAATTGTTGTGCAAAATGAAAAAACATGAGACCAAATCAACTCTGGTTATAGAGCAGACCCTGATTAATAACCAATTCATCTTATTCACCAAAAGGACTCAGTGAGACAAGGCCTGGGTCTTCATTGCAACATAAGGATTAATTTAGAAAGTAAAAATGTGAACAGAATCAGGAGGACTCATAAAGGGCTAAGAAAGACACCCAAGTTTCCATTATTATAATACCGCTTATCAGAACTGATCTAAAACTTTTCTTCACTCAGTCACCTGTACATATACAATGATACTATTTAAAATAGAACATTTTTATAATTGTATGTGATTTTAAAATAAAACCGCAAACACAGTTGACTTAGAAGGTAAACAGTTAATTCAAAAGAATATGGGACTCTAAGGCAAAAACAAAACAAAGCAAAGCAACAGTAACAAAACATTTTGAAAGATCTCTCTTGCAATATAAGGCACTTATTTTAAATTATTAAGCAGGCCTCTTACTGTGGAGATATTAGTATAAGATATTGTGCCAGTCTCAAGGTGCTCAGTCTTAGGGAGGCAGGACTAACATACAGGATGCACTTGTCATTCTGTTTTTCCTACATCCAGCTTCATTTTCTGCTGATCTCTACACTGTTGCCTTGGAAGTTTGCCCCATTCGAACTGTATTTGCCAGGATTCCTTACTGGCTTCTACTTGCGTTCAGCCAAAGACAAATATTAACTGGATGTCAGAGAGGAGAAGAAAAGTTGGGACATATCTCCCCACTCTTTCCTTGTTCTAGAGCTGCATTGTGAGCTATTGCTGAATATCTCCACAACTTGCTTTAACCTGGGCAGACCCACTTACAAAGTATTTGTTCTCACCTTTGTGGTAACACTTTTCCCAGCTCTTGCCCTTCAGCTCTAGAGGTGGTAAAAACTTCATGCTTTTGCTCCTCTCTGAATGCCAACAATTTTTTTTCTTTTCTGCCTTCACCTGTACACACTTCTTTAATAGCAGCTTCATTAAATTTTGTTCAATTCAAATATTTGAAACGAATTTCATTTTTTTTCCAGGAACCTGACTGATAAGCGAGACAGACAGACAGACAGACAGACACACACACACACACACACACACACACACACACACACACAGTTCATTAATGTGATTTTCAAAAAAGAATCTAATTGGATTTTTCTCCATGTATATTTAGAGAAAGAATATTGTATTTTACTATATTGAAATAGTATAGTTTGTAGGGCTATGTGTGTTTGTGTGTGTCTCTGTGTGTGTGTGTTGTGGTGGAAAAAGGGGAAATGTGTTCTTTGGTGAAATATTTTTATGAAGTGCTGGTGTCATAGATGTTAAAAAAATATTTCTGTTTTCTGTCATTCGGTTTTTAATATGCTAACACTGTATGTCAGTTGCTAAGAAGAACATGTATATGTAGCACTTACCAAACATATCTCAACCCAAATTATATTTTTCTTGGATCATCTCCCGAGAGCAGTGATTCTTTGACCATATCAGGGAAAGCACTAGGTGTTGTCAGCTGAGGGTAGAAATCCAACTCCCTTGGAGTGACTGAACTTGTGTCTCAAACATTTCCCTTTTAGATATTGTCCTCCTTCAAGAATTTACCAGGAGACTATTCAGTTTTTTGTTTGTTTGTTTTTAGGACTGAAGAGCCTGGACTCAAGCAAATCAAAGTCCTGCCTCAAGATAATTAATATCTTCCAGTGTATGCTGAATGTTGCAGCCTGAGGATAACGACAATAAGACAATAAAGAAACATCAACTGCGGAAGACTGACAAGACTCCTACACAGAACTAAAACGTGAAAAGATCTTGAGTGGCCACATGCTCCAGGATTATATTTTGGGTTTTTAGGCTCTATAACTTACTAGTTTCTAAACTCAGAGGTTATTGGTTTTGGAGCTCTGGCTCACAATCCTGAAGTCATAAGAAATTTGGGAAATTTGGGGATGAAACGCAAATAAATTTATTGAAATACACTAGTGAGTATTACTTTCAAATGGACTTTATTTGTGTTTATTGTTCAGTATACTTTCTCGCAGGTGGCATATCTACTTGGAAAGCCACAGTACAATTATAAGGTTAATTGATGATGTGAACTTGGGACAAAGGAAATTATTGGAAACATCTTAGTAGCTAGTATGTCGATCTCCAAGGCACAGATGCCCAGTTTTGCACTCATATTCCTTTTTCACAGGATAGAGAAGAAGGCATTTATGGTTCCATGACAAATATTTATGGTTCATATTGAAATAATCTGTGGAAAATAATATTATTTTTTTTCTATTAAGTAATAATTGTAATTGTTGTCGGTTTAAGGAAAAAAAATGTCTGTTTTGTTTATGATCACATTCAATTGCTTGATAGAGTATGGCTTGTAGCAGATGCTCAATTACTAATAAACAATAGCTTTTTCACATATTAATTCATTTAATCAAATTAATGGATAACACTTTGCACTCACCTAATTTTCTATTTTTAAAAAAAATTTTGTAGAAATGGGGTCTCACTATGTTGCACAGTCTCATGCTGAACTCCTGGTCTCAAGCAATCCTCCCAACTTGGCCACCAAAAGTGCTAAGATTAGAGGTAGGGTGGCCTTTCCGAGGAGCCGGCAAGATGGCAGAAGTGGAGCAGAAGAAGAAGACGACTTTCCGTAAGTTCACCTACTGCGGCGTGGACCTGGACCAGCTGCTGGACATGTCCTACGAGCAGCTGATGCAGCTGCACAGCGCGCGGCAGCGGCGGTAGCTGAACCAAGGCCTGCAGCGGAAGTAGCATTCGCTGCTCAAGCTGCTGCACAAGGCCAAGAAGGAGGCGCCCCCCATCGAGAAGCCCAAGGTAGGAACACTCACTTTTGCGACATGATCATCCTGCCGGAGATGGTGGGCAGCATGGTGGGCGTGTACAACCGCAAGACGTTCAACCGGGCGGAGATCAAGCTGGAGATGATCGGCCACGACCTGGCCGAGTTCTCCATCACCTACAAGCCTGTGAAGCACGGCCGGCCTGACATCGGTGCCACCCACTCCTCCCACTTCATTCCACTCAAGTGGTCGCTGCCAATAAAGGCACGCCTGTCCAAAAAAAAAGGCAGAGTCAGCCGGGCTCGGTGGCTCAGCCTGTAATCCCGCGCCTTTGGGAAGCTAAGGTGAGTGGATTGCCTGAGTCCGCGGGTTCGAGACCCGCCTGGGCAACTTGGCGAGACCTCATCTCTACAATAAATCAAAAAATAGCTGGGCGTGGTAGCGCACGCCTGTAGTTCCAGCTACTTGGAAGGCTGAGGCGGAAGGATCGCCAGAGCCCAGCAGGTGGAGGCTGCGGTGGCCGAGAGCGGCCACTGCACTCCAGTCTGGGCGACAGAGTGAGACTCCAACTCAAAAAAAAAAAAAAAAAGGCAGAGTCCTACCTATACATTAAAGTTGCAATATCATATATTGTTTCTCTGCCCTAAGATATTAATTTAATATTTTTAATTTTGCCATTCTATTTCACTTCCCTATTTTAAAGTTACTGGTCTCTAATGTTCTTACCTTCAATGTAAGGTACAGCATTTTTTTTCTGGTGGCCTAATATCTAATGTTTCATTTCAAGTTAAGAGGTTCTAAGTCATAAAGTATATTTAATCAATTCATTTACTTCTTTCATGTAGTAGATAAGCTGAGAAATATATGGTCTCTAGAACAGTTCTGTATACATAGCACTAAGACTACAAATATTTGTTAAAAATAAAAAAATAGGAATATTGAGAATGAAATTCTTAGGGAAAAGCTTCCATTACACTTCATATTATTTGAGTTGTAAGTTTCAGATAAGTTGGTTCTATACTTAGCAAGTTCTCAAACTACCTCATAAAATACAAGACTGTTTATTTCAAAAAGGGTTAATATTTGTTATAGTTATTGCCCAAAATCATACACAATGAAAGGAGAAAGTAAAATAGGAACATGTTTCCTGACTTTCAAATTAGGGATATGTCCTTTAAACAATAAACCTCTAAAGTTGATAAAATAATTTTAACTTGCTCCAAATCATACAGTGATGGTCAATTTGAGTAAATTGTTGCCAGAGAAGTGGCTTCAACAGAGAGTTGCCTGTAAATTATTATTCTGAAAATAATTTTTATTATGTTAATTAAAATATTCATTTCAATAATTTTTTGTCAATATTTCAAAAAAAACATTTCAATAATTGTAGATAAGTCAAGTTTTGAAGCTGCAAAAAAAAAAAGTAAATTAACTGGCGCAACTCCCTTATTTAAGAAAGTAAATTAAAATTTGTCCCCAGAATTTGACTTGTATCAAGCAGTGTGACTTATTTGTGGTGCAGCCAGGATAAGACTCTAAGTCCCCGAAAGCTGATTCAGTAGCCTCTCCTCTCTGACATAAATCAAACCTGATTTTCATAAGATTTGTTCTCATAAAATGAATTGATAAAATGATATAGCCATTTAAATGAATAGAAATTAATATAATTTTATGACACTTCTGGCAAATATGTTGTTACTTTTTTAATTGAGAAAATACCCATTAATTCACATAACTCGAAATACTTTAAGGAAACTCATGCAATTGAAAGTTAAAATTCTTTCTATTGAGAAAGTGGTAAAGTAGCTTGAACAACTAAAAAAATGCAATTATTAATACATGTTTCTCAGTAGGTCATAAAATAATTTTGTTATAATTCAAAATAACTGAAAAAAGTAAAGAAAAAGATGGAGAAATGGAAATATAGTGCAAAAAAAATCAGCAAAACTACTACCTAAAGTATTGTGGAAAATAGCAAGTGTACCTAATAAGCTCATGAATCTGGATAAGGAGATCTCTAAAAAGAGTTTCTAAAAATTCAGCTCACTTCTAAATGCCAATGATAATATATATATTGAGAAGATAGGAACTGTTCAGTTTTTGAACAGAATATAATCAAAATATAAAATTTCCAGGACAGTCCTTTCAGCCAAGATAAAGTTTAAAGTTAAACAATGTCCTTCTGTGATAAATCACTGACTACTATAGAAACAAAGAACTGAGTACCACATGTTCTCATTCATAAGCGGACCCTGAACATTTACCATAATACTACAAGAAACGGATTGGCAGTAGCAGGACACTGCCAGGGGAGGGAAAGGGGGCACATAACATCAATAAGAGTACCTGACCTTAAGCCAGGTGAAGAGGGGAACAAAGGGAGGCCCAAACTATAGCTGTACGGTGACCACTTGTATACCTAATCATGAATTGTCCCCACATCTTTAAAATAAAAAAATAAATTAAATAAAACAAACAATATTAGCCATGGAGAGGGAGAGAGCATAGGTGCACCAGGGATGCTATGGTAGTGTTCATTTTCATGTCTATTTTTTCCCCTAGAAATTTAAGAAGATATGAAGTCTTTAAATTATTTTTAAAAGAAAATTATTTTAAAAAGATTTTTTTTAAGCCATATTACTCTACTAGAAGGAAAAGCAAACCACTTTTTTATTATAGGAACCTCTGCAAAAGAAAAAAAAATGGCCTTCAGAGCAAATAATAAAATTTGGACAGTAAAATGTGGTTTCAGGATAAACATGAATTAAAGGATGTAGCTGTAAGATTTTCTTCTTAAGACCTCAAAAGGATTTCAGAATATTCCTCACAAATCCTTTTTGCTAAGCAAGAGAACTTCTAAGAATCCAAAAATGTGGTCTGGCATCAGACCATGAGCTGATGGTCCAGGATAAATAATGATCTGCCTTGGAAAGAAATGTGGGTGTGCCTCTTGTCTAATGGAGTAACTGCCTTATTAGAATCATAAGCAAGGAGAGATGGAGAGAGGGGAAGGAGCGCCCGCGCACGGGGGCGCGCGGGAGGGGGAGGGAGAAAAGGAGAAAGGAGAGATGAGGAGGAGGAAGGGACCTAGGAAGGGAGCAAAAGCAAGCCCTACTGTCTCCTCTCAGAATTCCTGACCCTCAGCGTTGTGAGATTAAATAGTGATAAATTATTGTTTTCAGCCACTAAGTTTTGATGTAGGTTGCTATGCAACAAAGGATAATCAGAGCACATATATGATATATTCAATTATAATGTGCAATAAATTTTGCGGCTTTTAAAATTACACTATACTGAGTGAAGGAAATAAATATTTAATAAAACATTTTTTTCTACTTCTGCCAGTCATTGTAAAACTCATTCATTGGAGTGTAATGAAAAATAAACATAATTCATGAGAAATTATGTCTTATCATCAATTTGATGAACTATTTATTAACTCTAATATTGTTTTCAAACTTTTTCAGCTTTACTGAGTTACAATTTACAACTAAAAATTGTATATATTTAGGTGTGTACAACTTGATGTTTTGATATATACATTGTGAAATAATCACAATCAAGCTAATTAACATATTCATCACCTCACATATTTACCATTTTCTTTGTTGTGGTGGTGGTAAAAGGTTATTTTTTTTAAACTTTTTTAAAAAAGTGAAACCTACATTAAATGGACTTACTCCATCAGACAGCATATTGGGTCAATTAGTAGAGAAGCAGTAAATTCTATTAGTTTGGGCTATATTCGATTACGTAATTTGAGATCACACATCATGACACCTTTGTCTCAACTTTTCAAGCCCTTTGTATCACCTTTGCCTGCTCATGATTTGTTTGCTTTTTTGGTTTTGTCTTTATGTAAGTTTCTAACCTATAAGAATCAGCATCGCAAAGGGTTTTCAAATAATTATATCAATAATGTGAATACTTTTTTCCATACTTCAAACTGGACGTTTAAGTTTATACTGAGTTACAAAATAACTGTGTATGATAATAAACACTCATTTTAAAAAATAGTATGGAGTTGTTTCTCTGTTTCTCAATCCGTCTCAGCTCAAAAGGTGGGTGGGATTGCTTAGAACATTCTAGAGTCGCTAACCACCCACAGGCACCAGAAAGCAACTGACAAAGGGGCGGAGCCTCAAGCTGAAGCCCTCACATCCTCCTTGGTTACGTAGGAGCGGAACTCGTCACATCCGCCTGGGTTACGTAGGAGCAGAGCTGTTCCGGGTTATTACATTCAGGGTGTTCATTTCCGAGAGGCTTCATTCAGGTAAAGCTTTCAGTAGCTATGAGTCTCAGTCGCCCTCTTCCCAATGTGGAAGGCATGACCTCCCTCAAAGTGGACAACCTGACTTACCGCACTTCGACCAACACTCTGCGGCGTGTGTTCCAGAAGTATGGGAGCATCGGCGATGTGTACATCCCGCGGGACCGTGTCACAAAAGAGGTCCGTGGCTTTGCCTTCATCCGCTTCCACCACAAGCACCACGCTGAGGACGCCAGAGAAGCCCTAGACGGGATGATGTTGTATGGCCGTGAGCTGCGGGTGCAGATGGCACACTATGATCGCCCCAGAGTTCCCTGCCATCACCAACGCCAGGGAATGTCGTCTTCCAGCAGGTATGAAGGAGAAAACTACAGACGCCACAGCCAAAGCCCAAGGCGTAGTCAATCCAGTTCAAGGCGTCGTCAATACAGCCCAAGGCGTCGTCATTCCAGCCCAAGGCGTCGTCATCCCAGCCATTCCAGTAGCAGGAGACGATCCCGTACTCGATTCAGATCCCGATCCCGATTTGGATCCCGGCGAAGATCTCCCTTAAGCCCTCCCAAGAGGAAGTCTCGCTCTCGGTCTCGGTCTCGGTTTCGATCTCGGTCTCGGTCTCGGTTTCGGTCTCCGTCTCGGTCTCGGTCTCGGTCTCGGTATCGGTATCGGTATCGGTATCGGTATCGTTATCGCTCTCCCTCCAGCTCAAGTTCAAGCTCCAGCTTTCGCTTTCACCGTCACTCTCGTGCGAGATCCCCATCAACCTCCAGATCTCGGTCTACTCAAAGATCCAAATCCAAGTCCTGCTCGGTGGCCACATCTAGCTTGCTGACCAGGTCCAGCTCTAGGTCCAGAAGCTTCTCATCAAGATACAAGAAGAAATGCAAGCTTACATCCAAGAGTGGCTCCAAGTGACATGAAGAGGAAGGAATGCTATCTTATTAGGGTAATTATTTATCTGCAAGCAACCTGAGGACTGAGTGGGGAGGAAGTACATTCAATTGACTGATGAGTCCTTGAAAGAAGCCCTTAGCAATTGAATAGCTTGTTTTGTCAAATGTATAACTTTGTATTTGTTTTAAGCCTTCCATCACTTTATTTTATGTGAATATCTTGTGAGTTGGTGAGATGAAAAATTTCAATTCTCCTAATTGGTTTGGATATTTGAGGTAAAATTTTCATTTTCATTAGAGTGCTGACTTTTTCGGTTTGAAGGTAAACAGATTATTATTTTAACTTCTGGACTCCTGATTTAAGAAAATTTATCCAACCACTTCGTGTTGAGTAGCCCAAAATGGTCTAGTGATTAACTCATTGCCTTCATTCTTTAAAATTAAAAACGTACAAAAGTTGCTATAAATGTATTTATATGTGCTGTTTATCTTCAGGTCTAAATGGTAATCTGAGACCACATTCATATGAAAACATTTCAAATGAAAAAAAATTGATTTTTAAAGTATTATTTATGAAGCACAGCTCTAATCTCTTAGATATTTTGGTTAGGTGTTATGGTGATGTTTTTCAGTGCAGAGTGTTTGAATATTTCATGTTTTCCTCTGGTTCCTACTATGTTGTGCAGAAACAAAGGGCTGTCCATTTCATTAAAACTATCTGACACCCACACTTCTAGCCACCCAGGTCTTGCATATCTATAACAGAGATCACATTTAGCTGATGATAAATACAACTTTATTTTTTTCTCTCATTCCCAAAATGGTGAATCTGAACATTTTCATTTATGAGAAATGTTAACAAAGCAAATGATTTGTAACTCTGTAAATACTTATAACACACTGTGTTGTTTTATCTGTTGCTTATGCATATGTATACCATAACCATATTCTGAAGTTTGATTCAAACATTTTTCTTGGTGTTTTTAAAAAATAAAAATTTAAAAGTTCAGTGTGATTATATACTCATTCATAAACAAAAAGACATTGAGGTCATCCATTTCGAATGTTGTCTTATAAACAATAAATTATCAAGACAACAGAGATCCAGGGTGTAAATATTTTAATTTAGCAAGCTACAATCAAAAGTTTCACACAAATGCTGCTGCATCATGGCTTTGTTCCTCAAGGTTGTCATGACCATCCCCTGGCTTATCTCTGAATCTTTAAAGAAGGCAGTTAAAGATTGCCTTCTATGACTTAATACTCCATTTCAACTTACTGTCTTTGAATTAATGGGAGACAGTTGCTTCTAGCTTGACGTTGGAGTTAGGGCCTGATCTGATTCCCTTGCTTCTCTGTTCAGCATTTGCTGGCACTAATTTTAGCCCCAATCAACATTTTATTTTATTTTATTTTATCCAATTTCTGTCTGTTTAGCAGTATGCTGGCTGTGAGTAACCTTTTATTTTTACTTCATGGTTGTCAATTCAGCACTCTAGTTCAGGCAGTTCAGGCCAGTTTCTTTTGTCTAAGCCACTGACTGAATCAAACTTTGAAAAATACATTCAAACTTCTCATATTACAATGTATGAAATTGAAGTCTAGAGACATTAAATGATTGAAAAATCACTGGTAGATTTCAACTTGAGTCTCAATTCTCAACCCTCTTTCCTATATTTTGAATTACCTCAGTGTATTGCCTCTCAATATACTGAGTTGAAGTGATATTTGAGAACATCATTTGTGATGCTTGGGAGCAAATATTAAAAGCAAGGTTTTTAAATAGAAAATAACTAATGTAGCACCTCAAGGTTTGAGGTGAAGTACATTCTCATTGCAGAGGAAACTTCAAAACTTAAAAGAAATCTGCTGTTACCAGTATCCAGAAACTACACTGAAGTCAGTGGTTATTAACCTAGCCAAACATCTGTTTAAACTTTTAAACACACATCACACATGTATGTGCACACACACACACACACACACACACACCTCGTAACACCAATTAAGACTGCTGAACTTAGGCATCTTAAAAATCCTACCAGGGAGCTAATTGGTCACAAAACATTATCTTACTCTTTATTAAGGTATCAGGGAAAGACATTTTATTTTCCACCAGGACCATTTTCTTTCTTAATATAAACCAAATGTTCTGGGATATTTTACTTCAGATGTCTTTTCTTCATTTGAGAATGGAATGGACTGTTATTGGGCTAAAGTTTCAGAGTACATTGTATAGTAAACAAATTTTTTAAAAAACAGTAAAATACTGAAAGAATCTCATGGCACAGAGAAGTAGGAAATTTACTTAACAGATTAGCATTCTACACCATGACCATGTTTAGTTAATAATTAAATGAAAAAGGTTGTTCATTTATTTTAACTTAATTATACTCAATTTCAGTGTCTAATAAATACTTATTAAACAAATGATTGACAGAAAAACTGCTTCTTAAGTTTTTGTAGCAAAAATAAACCCAATTCAAATCTAAATTATATAGCCACATTAACATTATACAATTAACAATATCAAATAAGTTTTACATGAAAAATGTATCAAATATTGCTTTTTGACTTCAGATTAGATCACTGATCATATCACTCTTGTATTACAACTTATTAGGGTTCTACTTTGTAAATGAAAGAAATCCTTCACAAGCTTACATTTTAAGAAATCAAATGTATTGATTTAAAGATCTAGAAAACCCAGGGAACATCAAGCTTCAGGTGTGTCTCAAAATTGCCTCCTGTTATATCTCGTTCTTGGATTTTGTTTACCTCTGTCTCTGTATGTTAGTTTTGCTCATCATCCGGTAAAGACCATAGTCACAGCAACTTTAGGTTTATATCCTACCAGGTTAGTAACCACAGTAGAAAATAATTTCTCATTTTCAGTAGTCTAGATACTGTCTCAGAATTAACCCTTAATTGAACTGCTTTTGGTCACATGCTCATGATTAAGCCAATTACCATCATCAACAAGGTAAGACAGCTGATAAGACAATACTGGGTCATGCGCCCATTTCTTTATCTATGGCTGTAAATTCAGCTGCATTGAAACCAACTTAACTAAGATTAAAGGGTGGGATTTCCTACTAGAAATTCAGGGTGTTATTATGAGTATATTAAGTGGATGCTAGGCAGACAAAAATTTTTAAAAACTTCCACTGCTTGTTCTTAAAAGATAACAAAATATTTTAATTTGTGTCTTATTTCTTGCAAAAATAAAACTCAGTTTGTATAGTCTATGTCAACTATTTCTTCTAATTTCACAACATTTTCATTTCAACCTCAACATTGTAGCCACAGTTTCCCAGACAAACCAAAGCTTTTCAAGTCTGTTCCTTCTGTTTGACATCCTTTCTCTGTATCAACACAAGCCCAACTGCCACTTTCTACCTGCAGAAAACCATGATTCTCTTTAAAGATTCAGATTCAAATGTAGTATCTCTGTGAAACATGTCCCAACTCCCATTGCATAACCAAAGTCACTCAGTTGTCTGTACTTACACAATATTACATAGATATTTTGATAGCATTTAATATAGAGTATTCTGATAATTGTATGTGATCCTTCTCTCACATGGAATGTGAATTCTTGGGAGTACAGATTGTTGCAACATGTGACCTATCTTTAGTTGGTAGAATAGTAGTGAACTAAGTTTATATTGGATGGATTAATTTATTAAACAAGTCAAATTATGTAACACATTTCAAATTCAGTAAGGAAGTCTTATCTTTATAGAGACAACTTAAAAGAAGGATTTCAAAATAAATGTTCAGTGAAGCTGGTAATCTGAGTGAGCCCAGAAACTGTTAAATGTCTATTTTAGATAGCATTTGAGATGAACACTATATTCACCAAGCCATTCAGGCTGCACTGACACACATGGAACAAAATCAGCAAGATCAGAATTCATTACTATAAGCAAGCTATTATGGATCTGTTTTAAAAGTGTCTGTGATGTTCTGGTTATTTTCACATTTATAATATTTAGGAGAAAGAAAAATGAAACAAGACACCTTTATGGGGAATTCTTCAGGAATTCTCTGGGTTAGCAGCAAACCGCCCCACATTTTTCAACAAAGCTTGAGGGATTGTAGAAAGTAAGATGAAGCCATCAAGAGTTGAAACTGAAAGGACCCAACTGAAGAGATTCAGCTCTGGTCCTGTTGAATTATAAAAAACTGTAAGCTTTCTTAGTGAACCTGTATGACTCTAGGAATTTAGAAAAGATAGAAGTCTTTGGGCACCTGGAAATATTAGTTGCTGCACATAACTAGAATGACTTTGACTTGACAGAAGAAGGCAGTCTCTGTAATGGAACAATCTACATTTGGGTTCTGTAATTTAGTAATATCAATAACTGGAGCACACTACAGGCTGAAAAAGACTCTTGGAAGCCTAGGAATAGGCTTATGTGGGTGGAAGGAGGTAAAGGACAGTACTTGACACTACATGCGCTCTTAATAAAGTTTGCTGATTTTCCATGGAATAAAATCTAACCTGTATCCAATGCCTGCTCGGTAACAGGAAGGATATAATGGATGCCTAGGCAATGGTTTCTGGCAGACACAGAATGGAAGTAGGTCTCAGCCAGAGACTCACCAATAGCTGAAGAGCAGCAGGACCATCTACCATCCGAGGAGGGGCAGAGGACAAGCTTATGTGAAAGGGGAACCCGCAGAGTGGGGTCCTGCTTCTCAAAGAAAGCACAAAGCGAAAACAACAAAAACCCACTCTGGTGATTCAAACACTATGCCCTAACAGACAGACAATTTTCTGCCTGTTTTTCGAGACAAAGCACTCCGATTCTGACAATGAAGATGACTGATTTGCAGCCCACCACAAAAGTCAAATAGGTCATTTGGTACAAAAGAAAATATTTTATTGGTCTATGTATCTATTCTTGTAGCAATACCAGGCTGCTTTGATTACTATAGCCTTGTAATAAAGTTTAAAGTCTGGAAGTGTGCGACCTTTCACTTTGTTCCTTTTGCTGAGGATTGTTTTGGCTACTCGTGCTCTTTTCTATTTCCATATGATTTCTGTATTGTAGTTTCCAGGTCTCAAAAAAATGATGTTGATAATTTGATGGGTATTGCATTGAATCTGTAGCTTGCCTTGGATAGGATTGGTATCTTAAGAATATTAATTCTTCCAATCTATGAACAGAATGTTTTTCCATTTGTTTGTGTCATCCTTGATTTCTTTGAGCAGTGTTTTGTAGTTCTCATTGTAAAGGTCTTTCACTACTCTGATTAGGTGGATGCCAAGGTATTTTATTTTATTTTTTGTGCCTATTGTGAGTGGGATTGTGCTTTTCATTTTGTGATCTGCCTGCTTGTTGCTGTTGTATAAAAATGCAATTGTCTTTTGCATGTTGATTTTGTAACCTGAGACTTTGTCAAAGTTCTTTATCAGTGCAAGAAGGCTTTTGACAGACTTCTTAGCATTTTCAAGGTAAAAAATCATATTGTGCACAAAGAGAGCTAGGTTAACTTCTTCGTTTCCTATTTGGGTACCCCTCATTTCCTTTTCTTGCCTGATTGCTCTGGCTAGGACTTCCAGCACTATGTTGAACAGGAGGGGTGAGATTGATTCTGGAAGCAAAAACATGGTCTCTCAGTCAATTTATCTTTAAGAATGTCACCAACAACAACCACTGGGAAAAGAAGATCATATTTGGCAAATGGTGCTGGGAAACCTGGCTGACCACATGCAGAAGAATGAAACTGGACTCCTAGCTATCACCATATACAAAAATCAACTCTAAATGGATCAAAGACCTAAAGATACGACCTTAAACTATAAGAATCCTGGAAGAAAATGTCAGAAACACCCTTATACATATCAGAATAGGCAACGAATTCTCAACCAAGTCCCCAAAAACAAGGGCTATAAAAGCTAGAATAGACAAGTGGAGCCTCATTAAACTGAAAAGCTTCTGCACAGCAAAAGAAACCATTAGGGCAGTAAAGAGACAATCTACAGAATGGGAAAAAATTGCAAATTATGCATCTGACAAAGGTCTGACATCCAGGAACTAGAAGGAACTCAAGCAAAGTAAAGGAAAAAAAAAACCATTTAAAAGTGGGCAAAGGACATGAAAATACACTTAACAAAAGACATAAAAAAAGCCAACAGACACATGAAAAAATGATCAGCCTCACTAATCATTAAAGAAATGAAAATTAAAACCACACTGAGATACTACCTAACTCCAGTGAGGATGGCCATCATCACTAACTCAAAAAACAACAGATGCTGGAGAGGATGTGGAGAAAAGGAAACACTTCTACACTGTTGTTGGGATTGTAAACTAGTACAATCTCTGTGAAAAACAGTGTGGTGATTCCTAAAAGACCTAAAAATTGACCTCCCATATGACTCAGCAATCCCCACTCTGGGAATATACCTGGAGGAACTCAAATCACTCTATGAAAAAGACACCTGTACATGCATGTTTATTGCACAATAGCCAGAACATTGGAGCCAACTGTGCTGTCCTTCGAAAGTGGACTGAATTAAAAAAATGTGGTACATATACACAATGGAATGTTATACAGCCATAAAGAAGCACAAAATTCTGAACTTTGCGGCAACTTGGATGGACTTAGAGTCTATAATACTCAGTGGTCTATCACAGAAACAAAGAACTGAGTACCACATGTTCTCACTCATAAGTGGATCCTGAACAATTATCATAATACTATAAGAAAGGAATTGGCAGTAGTGGGAAATTGCCAGGGGAGAGGGGGCACACTTCATTAATAAGGTACCTGATCTCAAACAAGGTAAAGTGTGTACCAAAGTGAGACCCCAAACTTTACCTGTACAATGACCATTTGTATACCTAATTCTGAATTGTACTTCACATCTTAAAAAAAGAAAAGAAAGAGAAACACACAATTGTCTATGGTGATACTGGTAATGGAGGTTATTGCATTTTTTTTTTTTTTTGAGTTGGAGTCTCACTCTGTCGCCCAGACTGGAGTGCAGTGGCCGCTCCCGGCCACCGCAGCCTCGACCTGCTGGGCTCTGGCGATCCTTCCACCTCAGCCTTCCAAGTAGCTGGAACTACAGGCG
>CAUYQG010049117.1:0-10220 GCA_963574415.1 Tarsius wallacei | reverse complement strand
GAGGCTGAGATGAGTGGATTGCCTGAGCCCGTGGGTTCGAGACCTGCCTGGGCAACTTGGTGAGACCTCATCTCTACAACAAATCAAAAATTAGCTGGGTGTGGTAGCGCGTGCCTGTAATTCCAGCTACTCGGAAGGCTGAGGCGGAAGGATCGCCGGAGCCCAGCAGGTCGAGGCTGCAGTGGCCGGGAGCGGCTACTGCACTCCAATCTGGGCGACAGAGTGAGACTCCAACTCAAAAAAAAAAAAGTTCATCCTCTACAAACTTGTGCTACGTAAAATTATATTTATATTAAAATGTGTACAAAGGGTGTGAATATGTGCCCAGGCATGTGTGTAAAATATGAAAAGATACTCAACCTTGTTAATAATCAAGTAAATGCTTCTATTGTTTCTGCTGCACGACAGATAGCACACTGGACTTCTGATTTCCTCTACTGATAGCCCAGACCACTGTGGGCACCCAACAACAACACTGACCTCATTAAAAGCCTGTACCACACCCAGAAGACACACATAAATGTCTTAAAAGTTCCATATGAAACTGAGCAGAAGCCGGGCTCGGTGGCTCAGCCTGTAATCCCACCTTGGGAGGCTGAGGTGAGTGGATTGCCTGAGCCCGCGGGTTCGAGACCCGCCTGGCAACTTGGCGAGACCTCATCTCTACAATCAATCAAAAAATTAGCCAGTCATGGTAGCGTGTGCCTGTAGTCCCAGCTACTTGGAAGGCTGAATTGGAAGGATCACTGGAGCCTAGCAGGTCGAGGCTGTGGTGGCCGGGAGCGTGCCACTGCACTCCAGTCTGGGCGACAGAGTGAGACTCCAACTCAAAAAAAAAAGAAACTGAGCAGAAGCTACTGTGGCGGTGGGGGGGGATTTGGAGAATTGGTCAAGGGCCATTTTAAGCTTTACCTGTAAGGTCTCACTCTTCATAATGATAATAGATTCACATATAGAATTAAAATTAAAGAATCCATATTAATAATTATAACTATTATTATAATTAATTATATAATTAAATATTAAAACTTTTTTTAAAAGCCTAGTTGATGCTACTTGGAAGGCTGAGGTGGAAGGATCACCTGAGCAGCAGGTCGAGGCTGCGGTGGCCGTGAGCATGCCACTGCGCTCCAGCCTGGGCGACGGAGTGAGACAACAACTCACACAAAAATGTCTAGTTGATATACCGATTTTTTATTTCTGACATTTGCCTCTAAGCAAACATATCAAGTCTTTAGGAAGCCTTCAGAGGTTTCTGGAAAGGCCGCCGTCTCCCCTTGTCTACCTACCGTCTCAGCAGCTCCTGGGGTGACACGTCTGCGCTGCCTTCGTCATCACTCTGGCTGTCACTGCTGTCAGTACTCTCAGAGCTACTACTTTTTTCTGACTTTTTATTCTTTTGCTTGCCTTTGTGTTTGTGCTTTCTGTGTTTCTTTTTCTGTTAAAAAAAAAAAAGGAAGTGGGGAGGTACACTTTTTAATTTGTTTTCCCCCCAATTCAGTACAAGGAAAGGCTAATGAGGCATTTGGTTGTTGGAGTCATTACAAAACAAAATTTTTTTAAAAACCTTATTTGGAGTGAGTGTGAGTCTAACAACATAGACTGGGAGCAGACAGCTGTGTGCATGGTCAACTGTGTGCATACTAACCCAGCCCATCCTCTAGTGACAGACACAGCAGGACCCCATCTTGCCTTGCGCGGTGACCTGTGCCACCTCCCATGAACCTGAATGGCTTGTTTCTCAGGCATCTGAGATAGCCAGCACTCTAGTAAAGCACAAGAAGAAAATGGCAGAACATGGGTGAATAGTGGCCACACTGATGAGAACAAATGGATCTGGTTTTTAAGCCATCAGCACTCACTTTTTTTCTTTCACTATAAGAGAACGTTAGTCATCCTCCATGCTCAGGAATCCTTGCCTCTGTGGCCAGTAAAGTTGTTTCTCATTTCTTCTGCTGCACACTGGACTTCTAATTTCTCCTACTGCTAGCCTAGACCACCATGGGTACCAACAATAGCACTGACCTCATTAAAGCCTGTGCCATACCCAGAAGAAGACATGGTTGATGAGATAAACAACATGCACAGTGAAAGCACACACTACTCCTATTCAAGCTTCTTTGACTTCAAATGGTATATGACAGACTAAAATCTCAAACTGTGATGACAGAGTAGTTGAGAAATGGTCAAAATAATACCTTCATTTAATACTGAATGAATAACCAATAAATACTGTTTTATTATTTAATATTCAATCATTGCTCTAAGATCCTTAAATTCCCTTTTTCCTACTTTTTCGTGTTCCCCCCCCCAAAAATTTTAAGTACAACTATGCTATAACAAGATGTCTCAGAAAAAAAAGAAAAAAAAAAAGCAAAGCTGAACAAATTAAAATATTCTGCTCAGAAAGAAAAAGTCAAGGGTTTGTATTGAGTGTCAACATTTCTGCTAAGGCACAGAGGAACTGTGTGCCTCCGTCTTGGCCACAAGAAACTCCTTCACTGGCATTATGTGCCTGCCACCGAAGGCTTGTCTGGATGACAGAGCAGGAGGTCAGACCCCCCCCAATCCTGGAAGCCAAGAAGTTCCCTACCTTCTCTTTCTTTCGCCTGTGCTCTTTCTTGGTCTTGTGCTTTTCTTTGTTCTTTTTATGTTTCTCTCTTTGAGGTACCTCAAGTTTCTGACGCACATCTGAAACACAAAAGTAATAAACACAGGACCAAGAGAAGAAAAATGAAGACTAACTATAAAAAAAGGAAGTTCCTACATTGCTGAATTAGGAGTCTACCTTAAAGGAATGCTTAACATTGAGGAAGAACCCCTGTCCTTTGATTTGCTTCTGCCTCACTGACAAACAAACAATTAGCACACCACTTTGTAGCTGTGTTTAGAAAGCTGCCAGAGATCACAAAAGGCCCTGTGGTCCAATCAGAATCCTGCTGGAGTCTTAGCTGCCAGATGAGGGGAAGGTCAGACCAGGATGCCCAGGAGCCTGTGGTAATTCAACACCCTCAGGTAAGCTCAGAGACAGACCAGATTTAGAGACTCAGCTCTGTTACGAGCTCTGTGATCTCTGGTGCAGTGCCTAACCTCTCCAAGTCTCAGTCTCCCAACTGCAAAATGGGGGTAAGAATCATTTCAGTGACACAGAATGGATTAGACAGTACCATGCATGTGAGCCCCATAGCCCTGAATCTGACACATAAATGTCAGCTCTTCTTATATTGGGCTCCCTTTACAAAAGTACATTTTATTTATTTATTTATTTATTTATTTATTTATTTATTTATTTATTATTTTTTGAGTTGGAGTCTCACTTCGTCACCCCGACTGGAGTGTGGTGGCATACTACCAACCACTACAGCCTCAACTTGCTGGGCTCTGGCGATCCTTCCGCCTCAGTCTTCCAAATAGCCGGAACTACAGGCGTGCGCTACCATGCCCGTCTAATTTTTGATTACAGACTGAGTCACCGAGTCCAGCCTACAAAAGCACATTTTATAAGAATCTGTTTTCCAAGTAGAAGCACTAAAAAACAAGCATCGAAATAACACAATGGTTACATACGTAACCATTAAAAATAACTAAGGAAGTTGGTCTTAGTGGCTCACACCTGTAATCCCAGCACTTTGGGAAGCTGAGGTGAGAGGGCTGCCTGAGTCCAGGGGTTCGAGACCAGCCTGGGCAACATGGCGAGACCTTGTCTGGCCTGTGTACCTGTAGTTCCAGCTACTTGGCAAGCTGAGGCAGAAGGATCCTCTGAGCCCAGCAGTCAAGGCTGCGTAGCCATGAGCGTGCCATAGCATTCAGCCTGGGCAACAGAAGTAGACTTCAACTCAAAACAAAAAAACAAAAAAAACAAAAGAAGTTGCATGTGCCTGGATTCTCCACCTCCAAATTCAGAACAACATGTTTTCACAGGTCATTAATTTTCAGGTAACCAAACCAACAAAAATTCACAATCACACAAGGAGCACAGGTCATTAAATCAGCTTTTTCCCCCTAAGGAAACATTTCAGGATGCTTCAGAAGTGTGGCCACCTTCTAAACCCAGGTAACAGGTGCCTGCAACTTTCTAGTCCTATAGTTTGTGACATTTTTCAAAATGTGGCCTCCCCAAACTTGTTTTTCTGCTCAGCCTCATTCATAATCAAGTAAATGCATACTGCTTCCACTGCGCAGCAGACAGTGCGCTGGACTTCTCATTTCTTCTGCTGCTAGACCACTGTAGGTACCCAACAGTAGCACTGACCTCATTATTGCTCGAAATAATTCATATACCAAATTAAGTTATTAACTATTACAAGAGAAAGGGACATAAATAACTTAGCTTTCAAGTGCTGACACCAACTTTAAACTAAAGACCTGAATAAAACTAAAAAGACCTAGATTCACTGCAGTTTTTCAAAACTTCATACTTTTTGCTCTGCTCTTTATCATGTTTTTGAAAGCTGGGTGAGTTACCAAACCAGTATTTATGTGGGGGCCCTGCAGGAAACTATAAAGTGACCGATGGAATTACATGTTATTTATATGCCTGGGCCATGGTTTGTTCACCTAGGCAGAGATGATAAACCAGTCTAAACATTGTAACATGAGATGCAATTTAAGATTGCACTAACCAGAAGTTAACAGCTATTGAGGGCGAGTGATAGAGTACATTTACTTCTGAAAGGACAAGTTTTATTATTTGCTGCATTAGCCAAAGTAAAAAAAAAATTTAAATTCCCTTCTCCCTGTAATTCCCTCCCATCTTTATATGCTAGGTTTTTACTTTATTTCTGAAAGTGGCAAAATGTAAGACACTTAAGACCCAACTGTAACCATCTGAAAGTTAAAAAGGAAAAGTTTCAAGGTCTCTGAAGCTATAAAGCAACAACTATCATTCAGACACTAGGCGGAGACAACGGGTTTCAAAACGGAGCTGAAAACAGATAAACCAGAAACAAGTATGTTTGGTGAGTAGGTCGGATGAGACACGTGGCTGTACTGACATCACTAGAGAGTTGTCACATCTCAGGAGACACAGGCTGATGCAAACAGGAGAACCACAGAGCTCTGGACTTACTAGGGCAGAAGACAGGAGGCAGCCGGGGGCCAAATTCCTCTCTCTCATCTATCTGCATCTTCTGTATTGGGAAGGAAGGTGCCGGCTCAGGGGGTGCTGGCTGGGGGGCTGAAAGACAGGTATTTATTTCATTTACTTGCCCAATATGAATGCATCACAGCCTTTCATTAACATCTGCTGCCACCAGATAACGTGTTCCCTCGCAGACGCTGGAGCTGGGAAGTCAGTCCCAAGAAGGCACCTACGACCAAGGGCATCGAGGGCTGCTGCACCCATGAGCACACACTCTGACCCCCTAAAACCTGAAGAGTCGAAGCATGTCCCTGAGCAAGGACCATCTGAGAAGAAATAAAAACTTACAAACAAACAAGAATGTCAGACTACAAAGGGGGGGACCCAAAAAAGACCGGGATTATTTTATGGAGGGTAGGCCTATTATAGTACAGGCTTTCCCCACTAGGTAAATGTTCTAGGAACCCATCGGCCTCAGCGTGCTAGCATTGCTGCAAGAGTCTGCATTTGACTTCAGTGAATTTCTTTCTTTTTTTTTTTTTGGAGTTGGAGTCTCTCTCTGTCACCCAGGCTGGAGTGCAGTGGCACGCTCATGGCCACTGCAGCCTTGACCTGCTGGGCTCAGGCGATCCTTCTGCCTCAGGCTTCCAAGTAGCTAGAACTACAGGCACGCACCACTATGCCCAGCTAGATTTTATGATTTACTGTAGAAACAAGGTCTCACCAGGCTGATCTCGAACCCCCAGGCTCAGGCAATCCTCTCACCTCAGCCTCCCAAAGTGCTGGGATGACAGGCTGGGCCGCCGCGTCAAGCCTCTTTTGAGTGTTTAATCTCATTCTTGAAATCTGCTTCTTGGAAGACTTAAATCATCAGTGTGCGATGATGTTAAAAGCATGAGATTAGCCTAATTCCTGCTCGAGATGGCTTACAGTTTTAGTAGGGTCGTTAACTTGATGTGTTAGCACTGCTGTTGTGAGTTTCTCTTCTGTTAAAGTCTTTGAAGACTCTAATGATCAGGAATTCAGGATGGAAGATGCTCAGTCCTTCCCTCTCTTTCCTCTCAATGGGAAGAGTGTGTTGAGCCCTCTCACACAATTTTGATGCTCCTGAGAGAGTTTATGGCCCAGAAACATGAACTGGTCCATAGTTACTAGAGAATATTCAGGGATGTCAGCTCTGTAAAGGGAATCGGGGATGTCACTCTAGAAAGTAGCTCACCTTCCCACAAGTTTTGCCTGAGGCCAGGGCAGGGACACACAGATGGTCGGAAGGGATTATAGCTCTGGCAACTTCCTTGATGCTACTACCTCAAAAATATTTTATAAACCCTTAGAGCTAAACAATAATAGCAAAAGGCACATTTCAGCAGGAGTTAACATTCTTTCCTCAGTGTGGGCGCTCAGACTATTGATTTTCAGTCCACCAATTCACATGGGAGCACATTTTTTCCTTTTGTTTTTTCTCTGACTGTTGCTTGTTTTTTCCCTCCAGATATATGCATTCTTTATCCATAATATTAACATACGTCAGCAAGATATTTCTCCACTACAGATGGATGAGCAACTCTCAGCTTTCTTTCTTCTGTGTTTGTATTTTATCACAATCCTTTAGTTCCTGATGTTTCTCCTAACTCTTTTACATTTTTGACTAAAAGTACCCTGAGTTCTAATTCTTTACATCCTAGCACTATTTACTGCCTATTTTTAAACGTCTGATCCTGTGTCAGTCACACAAAAACAGCTTTAAAGGCATGAACCTTGGCCTATAGGATTAGATAATATTTATGCTCTGTCTTTTGAATTTGTAAGACATGAACATAGAATGCTTCTCTGGCATTCCCAGGCCACTCAAAGTTCTCCTTCTTCTTGAGTCATCATATCACACATTTTTACCTGGACACATGATGTCTTGCATCTTTAACTACAAAAGAGTGTTTACATCTTATCTCCCTCCTAAATCACAATTCGTTTCTAGAAGACATCACTCTGCAGCGTCTCATATGTACTGCACACTGGATAAGTTGAGAAGGAATGATTTGCTCCAGCAGCACACCTTGGAGCAGCAAGCCTTGCTAGGTGTCCATGTGAATCCCACCATCTCTCCAATGCAGCTGACCATGGTGGCCGCCTGGGAGCCTGGCCAAGGATGTCCTCCCAGGGGTGGGACTCCTTAGGCCAGATCAGGGCAGTGAAAGCCTAAAAAGGAAATCCCCACTGCAGACAAGACATTGACTCAAAACATGCTTTAAGCCATTTTCAAGGACTACAGTTTTACCTCCGAACCCTTTTGCTACCTCAGCAGAGACAATATTTGCCTATCTCTACCTGCTTCTGGAAGGGCGATTCAGAGAGACTCATCCAGGTCGCTCTGCTCAGAATGGTTTTCCTTGAAAATCCCCATCCCCAGTGCTCTGGTGACTGTGCCAGGCTTGTTCTTCAGTCAAAGTTTTCAAGGAATCTAACCTATGCTCACTAGGTTGAAAATGTGTACAACAAACATATTTCTGCCCAGGACTGATCCAATAATCATTCACCAGAGCTCATTATCAAACAGTAGTCAGTGTGTTCTCAAACTTCCGAAAGTTTTCTATGAAACTAGAACTTATTTTCTTTTACATTTTAGTGATAGATAAAAATAACTTAAATATATTCTTTTTTATAAGCTCATTGCTAATGACTCACAATATTACTAGAAAAGTCAAACTTTTAACTATATGCACATTTTCTCATTTCCGTTTATTTTTAATATTGGTGAACTTAAATATATTCTTGATATGCACTGACCAGTATGGCAGTCACTAGTCATATATATTCATTGAAATGTAAATATAAATTGATTTATGCTATACAAAATTAAAAATTCAGTTCCTAGGTCATATTTCAAATACCCATTAGCTGCATGTGACCATATCAGACAGGGCATATTAGGACATTTCCAATGTTGCAGAAAATCCTCTTAGACAGCCCTGTTCTAGATCATTTAAATAAAGCTTTAATAACCAAGTGCAGCAGCACAGTTTTGGTATCTCTGCTCGCCTTTATTTGGCCTCGTGTACTACTATGGTTTTTGCAATCTAATGCAAAAAATAGCTGAAGCAAATGAATGCATAAGAGAACACTTCATGGCAAGTGAAGTACAGATGGCATGGAGAGCCCTGCAGAGATGCTGCTGCAGGGTAATGCTGGAGAAGAAGGATGCTCACATGTGGACATCAGGAGAAACATTCCCCAAAGACACGGTAATCAACTCCACGAAGTATGACTTGTCTTATGAGCAGAGATGTCCAAAAAACGTAAGAGTAACCTCTGAGTTTCTGTGGAAAACTATTATCAAACCTGCTTTGATGCCTCATTCTTTATCCTCAGCTACACATGCTCGATAGTGCAGTTGGAGAAAAGGGCCAGCGATTAGTCCAGAGGATCACAAAATAAAGCGAACGGTTGAGTGCGCTGAGGCTGAACACCGTGAATATGTAGCCACATAAGGACATCAGGTCCGAGAAGAAGGAGCCAGAGCCTGGAGATGCCCAGAAAGAGACCCGGCACCTTCTCCCTGCCCCACCCTGCCCATCCCTTTACCCCCAGCAGAAGGATTGCGGCTCTTTGCTGTCCAGAGTGTGCTTTACAATGTTTGCTGAGGTAGAAAATGGTTTATTTTTTTCCAACAGACTATGGGCCTCACCATTTCTAAGGCTGAAACAGAAGCTTGAATATGACACAAGAGACACAAAGTCAGCACACTCCACTTGAATAAGCTTAGAGTGCAAGTGCATAAAACCTTGACCAAAAACTCCAAGTTGAACACGACTGCTGGGTACCCAGTTTGTGTGTGCTCTAGTCACACCCGATTCAAAGTCTGTTCTCAGCTGTTAATATTCTGAGCCACAGGAATATGGCTGCTTAGGGAGCTTACACTTTTGCAATAAACAGAACTTCTCTAAATTAAAAAAAAAGTTTGTGTGTCCTTGATGTTGATTTAAATGATATTTGTTGTGGTGATATTTAAGTATGCACGAACATATGTAGCTAGACAATCCGTATTCCTGTGGCTGATATTTGACTTGAAGACCCAAAGCAATATTATCAATTAAGCAAAATATAACTATTAAACAATACAGTGCAAATTATATTAATTTAATTTGTTGGATAAAGATGATTTTCTGAATGTACATGGCAGACTCAGGCAATCCGTTCAGCTTTATTTTGTGATTCTCTGAGCTAATATTTGGCCCTTTTCTCCAACTGCACTATCGAGCATGTGTAGCTGAGGATAAAGAATGAGGCATCAAAGCAGGTTTAATAATAGTTTTCCACAGACACTCAGAGGTTACTCTTAAGTTTTTTGGACACCTTTGCTCATAAAACAAGTCATACCTTATGGAGTTGATTACCAGGAATATCACTCTGCAATTTTCTAAGTCAAGCAAGGAAGTTTAGTGCTTTTATATTATAGTCTTGCTTTTGAACTCTAAGGGATAAAATGGAATTCACCGGAGAGAAGAATATGAAATTTCATAAGCCAAGTTCAAAGAAGCAGTATAAAATCTTTACTGAAAGAACATTTCTATTTTTATTAAAAAAAAAAAAAAAGAAAAAATCTGGCTATAAAAATAACATAATGTGTGACATACATGGACACACACACATGCACACAACCCAGGATAGCTATACCTATATGTTCTTTTTTTGTTATTGTTGAGATGGGGTGTTGCTGTGTTTCCCAGGCTACTCTCAAACTTCTGGGCTCAAGCAGTCCTCTCACCTTAGCCTCTTGAGTAGCTGAGACTATGGACACAAGCCACCACACCCAGGTTATACATCTTACATAAGAAAACAAAATAATGCAGATATGCATATATTACTCCTAGTGCGTATATATCTATGTGTATTTAAGTCTTCCTCGGTTTTCTGAGCAAACTTTAGACTGTTGTGTTAATTGGAAGTAACATGATAAACTTTCCCATTCATTAGTTTTGTTTTTTTTTTGTTTGTTTGTTTGTTTTTTTTTTGAGTTGGCGTCTCACTCCGTCACCCAGACTGGAGTGCAGTGGCCGCTTCCGGCCACTGCAGCCTCGACCCGCTGGGCTCCGGCGATCCTTCCGCCTCAGCCTTCCGAGTAGCCGGAATTACAGGCGCGCGC
>CAUYQG010049116.1:0-12786 GCA_963574415.1 Tarsius wallacei | reverse complement strand
TTGTAAGACATCTCTTCTCATGCCTATCCTCTGGACCTGCTCAGTCTCACTCTGTCGCCCAGACTGGAGTGCAGTGGCCGCTCCTGGCCACTGCAGCCTCGACCTGCTGGGCTCCAGCGATCCTTCCGCCTCAGCCTTCCAAGTAGCTGGAACTACAGGCGTGCTCTACCACGCCCAGCTAATTTTTTGATTTATTGTAGAGATGAGGTCTTGCTTGCCCAGGCGGGTCTCGAACCCGTGGGCTCAGGCAATCCACTCACCTCAGCCTCCCAAAGGGAGCCCGGCTTCAGATGAAGTTCTTGATGGTCTCCAGTGGTTTGTTTTGAGCCTGACTTGTGTGCTTTCCCCATTACTTATTAGTGTTTTCTTTAAAAAGAAAATGACTGGGGGTGGGGAGGGGAAGGGAGATGGGATTAATGGTAGTCATCTGTCTGGGAATGGGAAGACACCTCTTATCAACAAGGGTGCCTGAACGAAGGTACCTAATTCTTAACTGTACCCCACAATATCATAATAAAAAATTCTGATTATAAAAAAAAAGAAAAAATGCTCAATGTCACTCATAATCAGGGAAATGCAAATTAAAACAACAATGAGATACCACCTTGCACTAGTTAGAATGGCCATTATTAAAAAATTAAAAAAACAGATGCTGGTATGGATACAGAGAAAAGGGAATGTATACACTATTGGTGGGAGTGTAAATTAGCCCAACTGCTATGGAAAGCAATATGGAGACGACTCAAAGAACTAAAAGTAGATCTGCCATTGGATCCAGCAATCCCACTACTAGGGACCTAGCATAAGGAACAGAGGTTGTCACACACAAAAGACGCCTATACCCGCATGTTCACGGTAGCACAATTCACAATTGCAAAGATGTGGAATCAACCTAAATGCCCATCAACTGATCAGTGGGTGATAAAATGTGGTATATATACACCATGGAACACTATGCAGCCATAACAAAAAATGAAATCATGTCCTTTGCAGGAACACGGGTGGAGTTGGAGATCATCATCCTCAGTCAAATGACTCAGAAACGGAAGATCAAATGCCGCGTGCTCTCACTCACAGGTGGGAGCTAAACGGTCACAAAGATGGAAATAATAGACACTGGGGACATCAATGAGGGGGTTGGGGGAAGGGGTCAGGATTCGCAAACTACCAACAGGGCACAATGTTCACTGTCTGGGGAGTGGCCCCCTGAGAGCCAGTCCCCACCACTGCACAATATGTCCACGTTGCGAATACACATGTGTACTCCCAAATCCAAAACAAAAATAAAGAATTTAAAAATGCAAAAAAAAAAAAAAAAAAATAGAAAATGACAACTCAACCATGGTGTCGTGCCTCTGCTAAATAAACAGCTGGGCTTGTCGAGGAGGAGTGTTGGCCACCCAGGGCTGACCTCGACTGGCTGGTGTTGGTGGTTGCTGTTCTCTCTGGATGCCTCATCAGGGAAACAAGTTGAAAGATTTCATGTCCAAGGTTGAGCATGGTGGTTCATGCCTGTAATCTGAGCACTTTGGGAGGCCAAGATGGGATGATCACTTGAGGCCAGGAGTTCATGGCCAGTCTAGGCAGCATAGAGAGGTCCCATTTCTCTAGGAAAAAAAAAAAAAGAAAAAGAAGAAAAAGCGATTTCATATTCAGGCCTTTAACATCTGGGAAACTTCTGTGCTGATGGCTCCCAGCGACCATCTGGGGAAATCTCACCAAAATGATTACGAGTTTTACAAACTTTATTTTTAATTGAAAACATTTAAATGAGTGATGAGTGGCGTCGCATCAGAGTGGCTAGAAGCTGCCTACTTGATATTCTGGTCATATCTGTGTGTCTAAATCACACGTCTATTTGTGCTTTTTGATGTGTTTTATATGTAGCCAACACCCAGAACTTGAACACAAATCTTGGTGAGTTCTTGACTTTTTTTTTAAAACTTTATTGGTCACTTTTTTTGGGGGGAATACGTTAATCTCAGTTTTATTTTTATTTATTTTTATTTATTTATTTATTTATTATAAAGATGTGGGGTACAATTAAGGGTTAGGTATATAAACACCGATCATGCAGGTACTCTTGTTGATGAGAATCTCAGTTTTAAATTACAAAGTTTCTGCTGAGAGAAGATGGTTAAATATTTGTTGCATGTGTACATCCTGCTTTTCAGCATATGCTTGGGAGTATAAGTGGGATCCCCTAGTCCAGTTCCAGAATTATTTACTGGAAAGGAAAATTGCAGCTATTCTGGTGAGGGGAGATAGAATCTCACTTTTCTAGGCCTGTGGGGAAAGAGGAAGAGAGGTGGAGTGCTAGGGAGTGCTGACAAGGCTTTCAGTTCAAAGTTTGTCTCCTTCACCTGCTAGTATGGGTCTGCTAGGGCTGCCATAACAAATGTCACAGACTGGGGACCTTCAACAACAGGAATTTATTTCTCAGAGTTCTGAAGGCTGGAAGTCTGAGGTCCCCTTCCTTGTCTTATAGATGGCCGTCTTCTCCCTGTATCCTCACGTGGTCATCCCTCTGTGTAGGGCTCCTCTTATAAGGACACCAGTCAGACTGGATTAAGGCCCACCCTAATGGCCTTGTTTTAACTCAATTACCTTTGTAAAGACCCTCTCTCCAAACACCGTCATATTCTGAGGGACTGGGTGTGAAGACTTCGACATATGAATTTTTGGTGGGAGACAGTGTAGCCCATAACAACCTTCTATCCATTTGAAATTCAATGAGACCAATGGCACTCGTGGAGAGTGCCTGCAGTTCATGACAGGGTGTGAATTACTCAGTAGTTTTCTCTTCTCTCAAGCACCTAGCAGAGATGAACCACAGAGACTTTAGTCTTTTTGGAGAGTAGACTTTGGGGAAGGATATTTCTAAGTAAAGTGCTGTGACTGGAAATTTGGGAAGCCAAGGAAGAAACACTCTGGGCTTGATGTGCTGAGAAGTTAGAGGAGGAATACTTGGCAGTTAGTACACAGAGGAAGGGGAGGTGGCACATGTTTAGAATTAGGCTCTCAGAACTGAGGACTATTCCAAGCAGAAGTGATCACTGGAGGTCATTCTCCCTGCAGAGTTCCTGTTCTGGAAGTCCACAATATTCTTCTCTTCATTGACATGGAAAAAACTCATTTCTCCAATGTCCATTCACAATAGACTTGGCAACTGTCTACCATATTGAATGTGGAGGAGACAAGGCAGGAAGGCATGTGTGCAGAAGGGAGTGTCCTTACAGGGAGGCTAATATAGCAGATACCTATCATGTGTTATCTGCTCATCACTTTGTCTTTCTGATAGCAGATCCCATTTCTTTGATATCAGGAGTGGGATATGACCCAGAATGGGAAAATTATTTCACCATTCTGACCTTGGTCATTGTTCCAAGAGGTGCAGTCTGGGGGAGCCACGCTGAGCTAACCAGAGCTAACCAGAGCTAACCTTGGGCTTTTCTCCTGGAGCTGGTGGAAAGCTATTCCTCTCAGGTTGAAGAGCTGCTGAGCCTGTGAGTCAGAGCTACTGTTGCCATGAATCCATCCCATGGAGAAACTGGTTTGGTTGGGTGAAGTCTACATACAGAGAGAAGCTGAAGCCAGAGCAAGAGCCCGCAAGTCCTGATAGGGTCTGAGTCCCCACCCTGGTGGTCTGCAAGACCATCTCTACCCCTGCCTGCCCTTTTTGTGGCTTGGTCCTGTGAGTCCATGAATCTCTCCTTAGCTTGGATTTCTCCCACTTGCAACTAAAAGAGTCCTAATACAGGGATAGCTTATATTGTATTATGTCTTGTGAAGAGAATGAAAAGGGTTTGAAAGCTGTGTCCTGAGCAGGAAGCATGGGAAGAGGAGAGGCCTGCAACCTGGAGGAAATGGCAGGGGGCCATCTGATGACTGAGAAACATAGAAAGAGCTCAAATGATCTTTGGCTTTTACTTCTTGAACAAGAACCTTTTTCAGAATGGAAAGGTGCAGATAAACATGGCTAAAAGGGAGTTGAAATCCAAGACAAATGAGGAAGCAGTAAGAAAGGGCCACCAGCATTTGAATAAGCATATCCCCCAGCACTGCTGGACCATGCTAGTGGAGTGGACTCATTTCCACATATTTTGGAGGAATTGTGACAATGAGATGACATGCTGGAAAATGGGAATGAGTATTAGAGCAACTGCGAAAAGGTGATGGGGGTTCAGGGCAGTGATTTTAGACCTTAGAGTGGGGGGAATGTCACACCTTGATTTTAGCAAGGTGATCTACAGAGCCTGTCATGACATGCTTGCAGATCTTAGAGAACTCAGATAACTGCTCAGTGAGTGGGAGAGGCGGTGACATGGAAATGGACTCTGTTTTGTGTTCAAGGTGCTTGCAAGGACGTCTGTATGGGGTTGTTCAGATGGCAAATTGAAAATTGTGATTGATCCAGGCATGTAATCCCACCACTTGGATAGTCCAAGGTGGAAAGATCATTTAAGGCCAGGAGTTGGAGTCCAACCTGGGCAACATAGTGAGACCCCATCTCTATAAAATTAAGCATTAAAAAGTTTGCACTTATGGTTCCAGCTACTTAGGAGGCTGAGGCAGGAGGACTGCTTGTGTCTAGGAGGCTGAGACTGCAGTGAGCTGTGACTTGCACCACTGCACTCCAGCCTGGGTGATAGAATGACCCTATCTCAAAATTTTTTTTTTTAAATCTGGAGTTTATAAGAGAAGTCAGGGGCAGTGAGGCATTTTGAGGGTCATGAGTAGAAAGGCAGTGGTCAGGTAAATGAGACCCCCCCAACATTCCCAAGGATTTAATGCACATAGAAAGAGAAGAACAGGCTCAAAGTCAGAACCTTCAGCATGGCTTACATTTGAGGCAGAAAAAGAGGAGTGGATAGAGATAGAGAAAGTGGAGAGAGAGAGAGACAGAGAGAGAAGAGAGAAGGGGAAAGAGAGAGAGAAGAGTGAGAAGGAGACAGGGAGGGAAAGAGAGAGAGGGAAAGGGGGGAGAAAGAGAGGGAGAGAGAAGGAGAGAGAAAGACAGAGGGAGGAGGAGGGGGAGAGAGAGGGAGAGAAAGAGAACAGGTGAGAGGGAGAGAGAGAGGAGGGAAAGAGAAAGGGAGGGGGAGCGGGGGGGGGGAGGAAGAGAGAAGAAAGGGGGGGAGAGAGAGAGAGAGAGAGAGACAGAGAGAGAGAGAGAGAGAGAGAGAGAGAGAGAGAGAGAGAGTTCTGGGACAGAAGGACCAGGGAAGCCAGTGGGAACAGAGGCCACGAAAGAGAAGGCCTTGGCCAAGAGTGTCAACTGCTACAGGGTGGTGATGCAACGCAGAAAGATGAGCCTTGCCCCTGGATGAGGAGGTCAGTGGGGATCTTTGAGAAGTCGGTTACAATCAACAGGGCTATAAAAATTGAACAGGAGGAAGGAGTGGAGGGTGAAAAACACCCCCTCCTTCCTTCCTCTTGCAGCAGCGTCTTTCCTCATCTCCCACCTCACACCAGCCTTTCAATAGTCTGTTGCTGGAGTCCTGCACTGTTTTTTTCCTGCATCCACATCGTCTTCCACACCACCACTGGGCTTCCCCTTCCTAAAGCACAGCCCTCGGTGGCCTAAGGAAGAACAAACAACCCCAACCCTGGTATTTTAGTTGCAGAGATGCTGCCTTCAGAGTTCATGCAGGTGTCCCTGACATCTCAGGGGCTGAGTGTCCTGCAGGTTTCTCACTTAGGAAAAGCCCCTTCTGAAGCAGGACTGGTGGGAGGCGGCGGTGTGCTCCACCTCACGTAGTCAGTCAAGAATGGGGCTGGCGGAGGGCCTGCCCCATCCACGGAGTGCTGCAAGCTTGCTTGGGGTGCTGCCATCCAAACCAGCAGGAGAGAGTGTGTCCAGGCAAAAGTCCCTTGAGGGAGGCCCAGCTGCGGCCGAAAAAAGTGGGACTTGGGCAGGCTTGGAAGCGGCGTACACAATACCACTGCCACTGCAGTCTGTTGGCTGGTGTTGAGTCACAAGGCCAAACCTAACTGCGGGAGAGCTGGGGAATGCAGTCTAACTGAGTCACACGAGGAAAGGAAAAACAGCCAGGCTCAGGGAATCATGGCCTCCAGGTCTTGCAGAATTGGACCTAGCCCCCTTTTCCATCCCATCTTTCTGAAATTTGACTCTACTCCAAGGCACTGGGGAGCATTCTTTAACTGTTCCTCACACACATGATGCACATCCACATTTTACCCTCCATCATGAATATTCCTTCTCCCAACCCCTGCCTTCGTGTTGAAATCCTACTCATGCTGTGAGCTACCCAGGGGCATGCCGACACTTCCACGCAGCCTTTCCCTGAGTTGCAGTGATTGCCTTCCTTTACCGCATGTGCCTGTGTTTGTAATTTGTCTTCCTGAGACCCCATCACTCCTCACTTCCCACTCGTGTTGTGGTTATAACAGTTATGTGTGTCCTACGTCCTTCTATAGATGTAGCCTGCGGGCTCAATCAGGGCAGGGTTAAGGAATAACTATCATTGCTCACTAACTATAATTATGCTAACTACAGGGTCTACCATCCCAAATCAGGGCCTGTGGTACACAGGATCAAGTGGGCAGAATACTGAATGTCGGCAGTCTTCAGGAATACCCTGGAATGGGATTCCAGAGACATAACAAAAACTCAACGCGTTTTGTTGGTCCAGAATGGAATTGAATTACTGTTATCACTTAGTAATGTACAAAGCAACAGACAGTACCTTACAGGGACTTTTAAAATCATGACAGCGCTAGCTTGAGATATTCCCCAGGGCGCTGGTTTACTCAGCTCAATTCCTAATGTCCCAAGACTCTCTCAGCCAATCTGAAATGCCTAGACCCTTGTTGAAAACACACAAAAATCAAATAAAGCAGAAACATGATGCATGGCATTTTGTACTCCGATGTGACCATTTGAATTTGGCTCTCCCAGGTTCTGAGATGATTTGAAGACAACTGGTTTTATTTGGTGTCTGTTATGGTTCATTCAGCAACTGAAAGCTCGTTTATAGCCCTGTGGCTGAGGGCCTGGGAACTGTCTGTGAATTATTTTGTCAACAAGTCAAGCAGGGATGGCTGGCTTTGACTCTGCTCATTGCTTCTATTTGACCCTCAATTGTGAGATGTTAATACAAGGCAGGCATTCTTTTAATAATAAAAATGTTTGTGTACATCTGTTCCATTCATAGCTGAGATTTTAGTGGCGTTCATCTGAGCTGAAGTAAGAAGGATCAAATGAGTTGGTTAAGCTGGAACTTGGTCCCTGAGGAAAGTGGGCTGCTGTGGTGGTGTCTGAGTGGGCTGTGTGTCTAGTGGAACGGGAGGTCACCCCCCCAGGCTGTCAGCATGCAGCCTCCTCCCTAAGTCATGCAACTAGGGAGTGTGGTTAAGGCAGGGGAGTCCACAGGGAATAGCCCTGTTGCCTTCTGGCTGTTCTTCCTTCTCCAAATCCTCAGAAAGCCTGGCGAGGGCTCAGTGGGTGTTTGTTACAGGACTCTCTGTCCGGTCCTAGCCCCTGGTCTTCCCTTTTCCTACATTTCTGTCCAAAGGGCAGATGCTTGAGACACACCCTTGGTGTGCCTGTGTTGGCTCTGGCTCTCTTCCTGAACGCTTCCACACTCCCTCACAACCTGCCTGATTCAGCTAGAATCCCAAACAGCCTTCAGCCCTGTCAAATGACACTTCTGCCACTCTTTTCTTGAGGGCCTCAACTGATTATAAACTCAGAGTTCTGGGTTCCTCTCTAGTGGTGCTGCTACTTTCTAGGCACTGGGTCCTGAGCTCCAACACCTCTTTCAACGTAGAGCACTGGCTCTTGAGTCAGATCACCGGGGTCCAATTTGGAACTTCAGTGGCTTCAGATGTCAAGTGGGAAAATGAGCAGCCCCTACCTCCTGGGGCTGCTGGGGGCTAGGCAGGTAAACCACAAAAGAGCTCAGGGCTCCGTACCTGCACGCTGGTTGGCTAGGAGCCTGGACTGAAACTCCTTACTTAGATGAGGCAATTTACTCTCTGGGTAATCAGGCCCTGAGAGAGGAGGGGGCAGGTGGTGTCAAGTTCAGACTCAGACACATAAGGAATGGGTGATGGAAATCACATGAATGGGTCCAGGGGGACTCAGGGATGTCACTGGTCTTCATCTGGTTATTGGAGGCCACTGTAGCAGTGGTGGGAGCTTAAGTCCACATGACACGCTCAGATAGAAGCTCCTAGTAGGTGTCCAGCCAAGGCCTGAGGAGGTGGGATTCAGCCTCATATAAAGAAGAACTTTCTGGCAGGGAGAGCTGTTGACAGAAAGACCCGGCTGCTTGAGGAAGTGGTGAGCTGTTCATCACAAGCAGCACTCTGTAGAGGCCTGGCTGGAGATTGGGAGGAAGACTGAGCCTCAGCAGGGTCCAAGGGGACAAACTTCTAGTGCCCTGTGAGCACAGTCATCACTGCCTGGCTTGTCTCCAGAGCTGATGGAAGGCTCGGCTGTAAGTGGTACAGTGATATAAAAATGTAAATATTATTGGCCATAGGGATTTTCTTTACTGGTAGAAGTCATGGCCATCCTCCCCTTTTAAGAACTGGTGTTGGGTGTTGGTTGGGGGCAAATTAATGACTGAGGCTGAGGAAGAGGCCAGGACTCACCGTGGGGGGCTGGAGGCGCTCCTGCATCCCTACAGCCAGGGGCCTCCTTGTGCAGTTTCTTGCCTTAGCATCCCTCCTGTGCCCTCCGAGGTTTTGCTGCCTTTCAACCAGCTCTGGCCTGAGAAAAGATGGAGTGTGCCCGAGGGGCAGGAGGGCTGAGGATCCCAAACAGGGTGAAGTCAGTACGAGGTGGCTGTTGCATGGAGACAAAGAAGTCCACCAGAAGGGTGTTGGCAGGAGCTTCGTGTGAGAGCCTGTTCCTCTGAGGGCTATTTATAAATCGGGCCCAGTGTGTTCAGCTTCGTGAGGACTCCCTTCCTTCGAGGGCACAGTGGGACCAGAACCCCAAGGAGGGATGATGACATGATGCTGGGGCCTGGGTCAGAGCCCCCTTGCCTCTGCAGTGAAAGACACATGACCTCACAAATGGACTGTCAAGTACCACAGGTCTCTGTGGCTGGGGTTGATCTTATGTGAGAATATGCGGGGTGTGGAGGAGTAGAGGTAGAGCTTGCTTTTTTCTCCATTTGCAGAGGACATTATTTTGAACACAAATACATTCAGAAAGTTAGAGAACAACAGGTAAAACTGTTATATTGACAACAAAATCGGCTATTGAGGTTAACTCAGGCTGCTCATAAAAGCAACCCTAAAATAAGTGGCTTATGAAAACAAACCGCAAAAAGAAACAAATGAGAGAGAGTATTCCTGTGAACCTATAGGAACAAATGAGAAAGTCAGGAAACACAGCAGGGGGGTGGAGCCCTGGCCTGGGGTCTCCCAACTCTAGCGCTTACTAGTGTGACCTTGGGCTGGTCCCTTAATCTCTCTGAATCTCAATTTTTCCATCTGTAAGTCAATCTAATCATCCTTGCATTGCTGGCCTCACTGAAGTGCTATAAGTTTATTGTGGATAGCAATATTAAAGTGCAGATTTTATCAAAATCTACTAATATGTGTAGTCTCTGCTCTACTTTCTACAAATCGGCATTTTACTTCTCCTGCATCAAGCCTGTCTCTCAATGCTGTTTCTGTGTCTCCTCAAACTACCATTCTAGGTTTGCCTCATGGCTGACTTTGGGGTGGTAGTGAGAAGGCCTGCTTCCCTAAGAGGGAGGTGTCAGAATGTCTGTCTCTCCGCCTCTCTCTCTGGCTCTGTCTCCCTCTCACCTCCTCCTCTTCCTCCTCCTCCTTCTCTCTCTCTTTCTCTCTCTCTGTGGTTTGAAGCATCATGTTTAACAGAAACTCCATACTTCCAGTTGAACAAACCCAAAGCCCTGGTGTCACCCACAGCTCCTTCTGTTTCTCACACCAATCTAATCCACAAGAAAATCCTGTAGACTCCATCTTCCAAGGCCCAGAATACAGCCCCTTCTCTCCTCCACCACGTCACATTCAGAGTCACCATCATCTCCTGCCCAGATCACTGCAATAGCCTCCTAAAGGGTTTGTTTCCACTTTGGCTTCTTCAGTATATATATTTTCAACACAATAGCCAGAGTAATGCCGTGAAAATGTAAGCCAGATAGTGTCACTCCTGTGCTTCACTCTGAGTCAAAGTCAAGGTCTGGATCCTCATCTTCTACTCTCCTTTCTGTTGCTTGTCCTCCCCCATTCTCACAGTCCTCAATCTCTCCCCTCGAACACACCAGTTGGGCTCCCGTCTCAAGGCCTTTGCACTTCCTGTTCCCTCTGACTGCAGTCAGCCATGTGTCTCTTTCTGTCAACTCCTTCAGGTCTTTCTCAAGTGTGGGGTCTAATCTGACTATCCTGTTTAGAATGGCATGACCCACCTCCCTTTTGTCTTTCCTGTTTTATTTTTCTCCATAACAATTAGCATCATGTAACATACTATATATTTTACCTAATTATTTTGTGTTCATCCCACACTCACCCTAGAATGTAAGTTCCTTGGGGCAGGGGTTTTTCTTCATTTTGTTCACTCTCCATTCTCTTTCAACACTTCCCTTATAAAATGAGTTGGGATGTAATCCCTGTTTCATTTTTTAAAATGTTTTACTTTAAATTTTTTTTTATTTTAATGGCGATGAAGTCTCACTATGTTGCCCAGGTTAGACTCAAACTCCTAGAATCAAGTGATCCTCCTGTCTAGATCTCCCAAAGTGCTAGGATTAAAGGTGTGAGTCACTGCGCCCAGCTCCTCTTTTGCTTTTGTCTGGAAGAATTTGTATCAGTTTTGGATGATCTGTTCTTTGAAAGTTTCATCTCAGCTGTAAACCCATGTGGGCCTGGTATTTTGTGTGTGTGTGTGGGGAGGGGGGGTAATATTTCTTTAATAATTATAGCACTATTCAAGTTTTCATTTTTTTGTTTCAGTCAGTTTTAATAAATTATATTTTTGTAAGTGTCTAAGTTTTCAAAATTTATGACATCATTTTTGGTTATATTCTCTTAATATTTATTTTGCATGCTTCATGTGTAGTTGTGTAACCCTCTCATTTATAATGTTGCTTATTGTGATTTCTATCTTCTTATCTTGATAAATTTTGAAAAGTTTATCTATTTTGTTACCTTTAGCTAAGAACCAACTCTTAGCATTTTGGTTTTTCCCTATTGTATTTCTAATTTGCTGATTTCTGCTACTATTTTTATGCTCTGAATTCTTCCAATTTCCTTGAGTTTGTGGAATTTTTCCCTTCATTTCTTAAGAATAACACTTAGCTCAACAATTTTGAGATTTTATTCCATTCTCAGTATTCAGCTATAAATTTTCCTCAAAGTACACATTGGTTGCATCCTATGTGTTTTGATATATGGTATTTTTGTTGTCAGTCAGTTTTAGATATATTAAAATTTTCATTTTGATATTTCTCCTTTAATCCAGGCATTGTTTAGTAGTACTTCTAAATATGCAGTCATTTTAAATGTATATTTTACATTTTGAATTTAATTTTATTGTGGTCAGAGTGGAATCGAGTACCTCATTTCATAATGCATTAAAATGCATTTTTTCCCTCTTTTTTCTCTCTTTCTCTCACTCCTAAAATGTAGCTTTTGTTCCCACCAGACACTCCTTTGCCTTTTGTTCACTTATCTAATTTTGTGCTTAGAAGTTGTGGGGGCAAATCTTGAAGCAAACCAGATAGCAGTGGGATTTTCCCCAACCTGGAGATTACCTCAAGGCAACTCTGAAAAGATGTCAGTCTATACACTAGTTGGGGCAATGACTCAAAGTAGCCACTGGAACAAATCACGTGGACCAGCACCCATTGTCACTCCCATATGCCCCAGTGCCCAGTTTCCATTTTAAAACCCCTACACACAACCCAAAAGTTGAAATGGTCTGTTGGAGGAATGAGCCTGGCCATTTCTCCAACTACTAGCTTTTGAAATAGAGTCACCCTCCTTTCACCAACCCTCATCTCTTGGGTTTGGCTTTGAGTGGCAAGTGGCTGAGACTGCTTTCAGTTACAAGGGTTCCTAGTCTGCTTCATATCTAAATTTAAAAATTTGTTGAGACTTTCTTTATGGCCTAGTACATGATCATATGTTTACATATATTCTAAGTGTTCTTGGGAAAGATGTATGTTCTCTAATACTTGGAAGAACTCTAAGTATATTGATTAGAAATTAGTTGAGTGGGTCATAGCTTGAAGTTAGTTGAGTGGTTTGTATTTTCAATATCCTTGCTGATTTTTTTTTTGTCGTCTTCGTCTTTCAATAACTGAGAAAGCCATGCTAAATTCACCTAGTTCTAAAAATTTTTTACCTAATATACTTGAGGCTATTTTAGTATGTGCATTTATGTTTAAAGTTGCTCTTTTCTTGATGAATTGAACTTTTATTATTTTGCAGTTACCCTACTACTGCTTATTGTCTTAGAGCCTAATTTAAGTGGTATTAATATGCTACATGGCTTTCTTTACATTTGCTTAACATGTCATTTTACATCCTTTTGCTGTCAACATTTGCATGTTCTTGGGCTTAATGAGTGTCTCCTATAAGTAGCACAGACCTAGATTCTAAAAAAATCAATTTCTTTCTTTTTTTTTTTTTTTGAATTGGAGTCTCACTCTGTCGCCCAGACTGGAGTGCAGTGGCCGCTCCCGGCCACCGCAGCCTCGACCTGCTGGGCTCCGGTGATCCTTCCGCCTCAGCCTTCCAAGTAGCTGGAACTACAGGCGTGCGCTACCACGCCCGGCT
>CAUYQG010049114.1:0-30339 GCA_963574415.1 Tarsius wallacei | reverse complement strand
AAATGCTCTCAGAACCTCTCTCCTGGCTGGGCGTGGTTGCTCCTGCCTGTAATCACAGCACTTTGGGAGGCCAAGGCAAGAGGATTACCTGAGCTCAGGAATTTGAGACCAGCCTGCGCAACATGGCAGGGCCTCATCTCTGCTAAAGTATAACCTAAATTGTCACTGCTGAACACAAGTGTTTAATTTGTAGGATAAAACATACATTCAGGTGACTTAAAGATTTTCCCAAGAGCCAGGAGTGAGGAGGATTTGCTTTACATTTGCTTAACTCAAAGTCCCTAGAGATGGTTTTCCTAACTGCCCAAACGTGAAAGTCACTCCTTCACCTCTTTGATGATTGAAAATTGAGCACAGCTTTTAAAATGGCTATTTTATTTTTCAGCTTCTTGCCTTTAACATTTCAGAAAATGCTGGGTTGTCTAATCTTAACCAAGTCACTCTTAGGCCGGTTATATTTTACATGATTCAGTTTAAACACCAAAATTACTTTTCTTTCTTTCTTTCTTTCTTTTTTTTTTTTTTTGAGTTGGAGTCACTCTGTCGCCCAGACTGGAGTGCAGTGGCCGCTCCCGGCCACTGCAGCCTCGACCTGCTGGGCTCCGGCGATCCTTCCGCCTCAGCCTTCCAAGTAGCTGGAACTACGCGCACGCGTTACCACGCCCGGCTGATTTTTGATTTATTGTAGAGATGAGGGCTTGCCAAGTTGCCCAGGCAGGTCTCGAACCCGCGACCTCAGGCAATCCACTCACCTCAGCCTCCCAAAGTGCTGGGATTACAGGCTGAGCCACTGAGCCCGGCTCAAAATTACTTTTCTAGTGGGGTGAGGCGCCTATGATCTACGGGAGGATTCACATTGGGAAAAGGGGTGAAAAGGGAACAAAGAGTGTAATCAGCTGTCACTTAAGTAGGGAAAGCTGCTCTATCTTTCACTGGCCAGATTTCAATGGCTTTGTCACAGCCAACTGCAAAGAATACTAGGTAATGTAGCCTTTATTCAGGGTGGTTTTGTGCTTAAGGAAAATCAGGGGTTATAATACTATGTAAGAAGAGCAGAAGAATGTCTTAGCACTAGGAGTTTCTGCTACTGCCATCCACAGCAGCTCCTCTCCAACTCTAGCCTGAATCTGAAACTCTAGAACTAAATAAACAGAGTAATAATGTCAGCCCTGTGCAGGAACAAAATTTCTGAGGTCAAATAGAGACCCCACTTTTTAGTAAGGGATCAAGGAGGGGTGAGCAGAGAAAAATCTTCAAGCTAATTTTTTTTTTTTGAGTCGGGGTCAATTGCCCAGGCTGGAGTGCAATGAAAGGATCACAACTCACCGCAGCCTCGATCTCCTGGGCTCAGGCAATTCTACCGCTTCGGCCTCCCCAGTAGTGGGACTACAGGCACGCTCCGCCACGCCCAGCTAATTTTTAAATTTTATTTTTGTAGAGACGAGGTGTTGCTGTATTGCCCAGGGTGGTCTCGAACTCCAGGTCTCAGGTGATCCTCCTGCTTCAGCCTCCCTAAATGTTGGGATTACAGGCGTTAGCCACTGAACCCGGCTCCTCCAAGCTAATTTCTGACAACCATCTGCGGCAAGGTCGCCAGCCTTTTTTTTTTGAGTTGGAGTCTCACTCCGTCGCCCAGGCTGGAGTGCAGTGGCACACTCACGGCCACCATAGCCTCGACCTGCTGGGCTCCAGCGATCCTTTCGCCTCAGTCTTCCAAGTAGCCAGAACTACAGGCGCGCGCTACCACGCCAGGCTAATTTTTTGATTTACTGTAGAGATCGTCTCAACTTGATCTCACCAAGTTGCTCGGGTTGGTCTCGAACCCGCGGGCTCAAGCAATCCATTCGCATCGGCCTCCCAAAGTGCTGGGATTACAGGCTGAACCACCGAGCCCGGCCGGTCTCCAACCTTTTTGGCATCAGGAACCGGTTTCATGGAAGACAGATTTTCCACGGAAGTTAGATGATCTGGGGGATGTGGGGTGCAAGGGTGTGGGAGTATTGCGGGATGATTCAAGAACATTGCATTTATTGTACACTTTATTTCTATTATTATTACATTGTAATATACAATGAAATATACAGCATCGCCGTCTCAGCTCCACCTCTGATCATCAGGCATTCGATTCTCATACAGAACGCGCAACCTAAATCCCTCGCGTGCTCAATTCACAATAGGATTCCCGGCCTACGAGAATCTAACGCGACAGCTGATGTGACAGAAGACGGAGCTCAGACGGTAATGCGAGGGATGGGGAGTGGCTGTAAATACAGAATAAGCTTCCCTTGCTCGCCCGCGTTCACCACCTGCTGTACCGCCTGGGTTTTTAACAAGCTACGGAAGAATACCTGCAGACTCCGCAGGGTACCAGGCTGAGTTCGCCTACAGTCACGGAAACCCCTCTGCTTCCCCTTTCCGGTCCAAACAAAGCATTTCCGAAACTAGCGAGTGGACCCGGGAATGTGCCCCGGAAGTATTTCCCTGTGACCCTACGTAGAAAAGATGGCGGCGGTGCAAGTTGCGGGATCGCTGCTGTGCGGGCTGCCGCGGGATGCGCTACGGGAGCCAACGCTAGAGCAGGGCAATGGGTTCCGCCGCTTGTCTGCCAGACTCTGCGCCCTGCGCCCGGATGACAGCACCTCCTCCCGCACCGAGATCCACCTGCTCTTCGACCAGCTCATCTCCGAGAACTACACCGAGGGCCTCACCGTGGCTCCGGAGGTAGGCGGGTGCGCCCCTGGGAGGGCGGGTTCTGGTCCGGGCCCCCACCCTTCAGGGAACCCAGCTGGGAGGGCACCCCCGCCTGCCTTTCCCAGCTGTTCCCACCCCCGCTCCGGGTGATTTCGTTTCAGGCTGGCTTGCTCCTTTGACCATGGCATATTCCTAGTTCCCCTCCATTTGGAAAACCCTTCAGTACTTGGCAAATTCGCATCTTCCAAAACCCAACTTGATGAGTTATGCACTGATGATACTTGTGTTTATCTTTGGTACCACCTTTCCTTACCCCCACCCCCACCCCCTTCCTCTCTCTGTGTTCAAAACCCTTTGGCCGGGCGTGGTGACTCACGCTTGTCATCCCAACACTTTTAGAGGCTGAGATGGGAGGATCTCTTGAGGAGTTCAAGATCAGCCTGGGCAACATAGCAAGACCCCGGGTGTGATGGCGCATGCCCATAGTTATAGCTGCTGTAGAGACTGAGGCAGGAGGATCCCCTGAGCTAGAGTTAGAGGGTGTGGTGAGCTCTGATCGCTTCACTGCACAACAGCCTGGGCGACAGCCAGACCTTGTTTCTAAAAGCAAGCAAACAAAAACCACCAAAACACTGTTGACAAAATTTATTATTACTCTGTTGAGTACATGGTACACAGAACACAGACCATGTACTGTACCATGCACAGTTTCAGGATTCTAAGAACGTGGGTATTATTAAGTCTTTTTTATTGATGAAAATACTGAAGCTCGTAAAAACGAAGTGTATTTAAATCTGTCAGAGTCACTACATTTTCTGTTCCTATATGCTAACTTCTCCCTCTGTGCCTCCTCTCTGAGTGATCTTATTCACACATATCAGAACTTGAATTAGTAAATCTCTGAATTCTTGACCACAGTCTTCTAGTTCTACTTAGGAAAGATGGCAGCGGTTACAAGTTGCTTGCTTGCACAGGCATCTCAAACTGGACAGTTCCTAAAGTTAAATACATTATCTCCAAACCACACACTCCCATCCCCAGCCCATCCCACCCTCCAGCACACACACGCATAATCCCCCAAGTCACACAAGACACGAACATTGATTCTTCCCCCTTTCCTTCATCCCAGATCCATCCAGATTCTTCAGAATCTGCCTCATACATATTTCTCAGGCCATCCCCTCTTTGGTTCCCATTGGCGTTGCCTTAGGCCTCAGGCAAGTGTCTCTTGCCTGAACTATTTCACGGGTCTCTAACTGATCTCCTGCCTCTAGTCCAGCCCTTCTCCAAGCTAGTCTTCTCTCTGCTGCTGGAGTGATTTTTTTCGTTTGTAGAAAAACAAAAATTGATCACAAAATTAAAAATCTGGTTTGGGAGGGTCTTCAATACATATTGGTAAATGGTTGAAGTGAGTTACAAAATAATTACATACAGAATGAGACCAATGTGGAGCTACAGGGGAGATTTAAAAGTATGTTTATATATGCAAAGAAAAAGATCTGAAAGAGTTCACAACAGAACAATAGTGTATGTCATTAGGGAGCAGAATGAGATTAAGGCCATAGTGGGGGGACATTTGCTTTATTTGTACAATTTTGATATTTTTGCAAAAAAAAGTGTGCCTTTCCAGTCCCCTCTCCTGCTACTCCTCCTTTGGGCAGTCGCTTAAAACTTGCTGTTCTTCACATCTCCAGGTCATTGCTTGCTCCATCACCTTTGCAATGTTTTTTGATGCCTTGTCTGTTTGGCAAATTTCCACCCATCCTTCAAATCATTCCAGATTCTGCTTTAAAATCACCTCCACAAGGCTTCCCTAATTACTGTTTCCCCATAGAGTCTGTACTTTATTCTTTCAGCACTTGATCTACTTTATTTTCATTATGTGTGTGTGTTTGTGTCTTCCTTACTAGATTGTGAGCTCTTTGAGGTTCAGGAACTTCTTTGTTTTCTCCTTTGGAGCCCAAGGACCTAACACACTACCTGGCACATAGTAGGTGCTCAGAGACTTTTTATTCAATAAACATCAATGGATGAATGAAGAGTGTGATTTGCAGATAGGTTCCTCTTTTCTTCTTTTAGAATTTCCTAACTATATATAAAATTTATTAATAATTAATGCCAATAGCATTGAATATCTGGTTCACTTTTTGGTATTTTTAACTGCAGTATGTGCTTTGATGTGCCTGCGGTATTCCTTTGGTTATTTAAATATACTGTCTTTACATATGTAAAGGTTGGGGTATTTAGCCTGACAAAACATCAGTTATTTTCCTTCTTTTTTTTTTTTTTTTTTTTTAATCTTTTTTGAGATAGGGTAGTGCTGCACTATAGCTCAGACTACAGTGCAATAGTACCATCATAGCTCACTGTAACCTTGAGCTTCTGGATTCAAGCAATCCTCCTACCTCAGCTTCCAGAGTTGCTAGGACTACAGGGGTACACCACCATACCCAGTAATTAAACCAAAAAAAAAAAAAGTTTTGGTAGAGACAAGGTCTCACAATGTTGTCCAAGCCAGTCTTGAACTCCTGCCTCAAGCATGCCTCAGCTTCCCAAAGGGCTAAAATTACAGGTGTGAGCCACCACACCATCTTTTTTTTTCTTTTTAAGCACATCCTATTTTTGTGCTATCACTTCATGTTTTTTCCCTACTTTCTGCCTCAGATTTTATCTTTCCCCATTCTTGAATGTGAATATTTATTTTTATTTCCCATTTGTCTGTGTTTTGGGGGGTCTTCACTTGGCTGATAGATATATTACGTCCTCTTTGTCTTTTTTTGGTAGGATGTTAGTGCTCTTCTTGTTCAAGCTTGCCGACTGGTGCCTCTTAATCAGAATCATCTTGTCAGCAAAGTGTGTCAGCTTATCCACCATTTACTTAACAGATTACAGGTAATCATGTGTGTAACTTTAGAATTCAGATCATGAACTTTGAGAATAAGTAAATATCTTTGAAACACTGCATCTTTGGTAGGTATGAAAGGCTGGTTTTTTGAGACACTACGGGAAAAGCAAATGCCTTAATAATGATATTAAAACAAATATAACTCTGGCCAAAAAAAAAAAAAATTATTCTTTAGAGTTCTAGAAGTCTGTCTTTTAGAAATTGGGTTCATACTATAAGAAAGGGATTGGCTGTAGTGGGAAACTGCCAGGAGAGAGGAGGTGGGATTGGCAGTTGAGGGAAACTGCTAGGAGAGGGAGGGACACACCTCATAAACAAGGGTACCTGCATAATCAATGTTTGTATATGTAACCCTGAATTGTGCCTCACATCTTTAAAAAAATTTTGTTAAATAAATAATAAATAAATAAATTGGGTTCATAAATCAATATCATTCAGGCCCCTCAGTCTTAGAATTTTTTTTATAGAAGATGTATTCAGCCAAAATATATCTCAGAACAAATTGAAATGATCCACTACCTCTTTCCTACCAATATTTTACCCATTTCCCTAAACTACCATTTTTGTGGCCTAGTTTTGAGCCTTATAAAACACAAGAAGTGGCTTGGGGCTAGGAATACCAGATTAAATAATGCCAGTTATTTGTGTCAAGGTCTATACTGTAGCTTCCCTCTCTATAGAAACTTTTCCAACTTGCTACATAAATATCATTTGGGGGAACAGTTCAGAAATTAAGACTGTTACCACATGAATATCACATGAGTATGTGAATGTTTTTAAGAGCACAAAACAGATCAATTAATATTATATAAAGTAGGATGTTTTTGGCTCCAAGAAATAGAAAAGCCAGCCCAGAGTAGCTAAACAATTTTAAAAAGCAAAGAAAAAAAGAATTATCTCATGTCAAAAGTTCCAAGGAGACAGCTCTAGGTGCCTTTAATAAGAGGCTTACCAGCATCTTTCCATTCTGCCATCCTCAGTCTGTGGGTTATCCTCAGCTAGCATCTGTCACAGCCATAAGATGACTACCTCAATTCTAGGCCTCTCAAGCAAAAGAAATAAATAACATTTGGCAGAGGCAACAGTTTATTTTATCTTGTGTCTCTTTTACTTAAGAGTAAGGAAACTTGTCCCATAAGCCCTCCAGACGACTCTCCAATATCTTGCTAGAGATACTTAAGTCGTATAAATACTTCTCTAAACCATTCTGAGCAGGAGAATGATCTTTCTGTGAATTATGGAAACCAATGGTTTCAACCTTGACTACACATTAGAATCACTTGGAGGAGAACTTAAGATCCCTTGGTGACTACATATAAGCCTAGGTGGCTTACATGAGGGTTTCTCAGCCTCAGCTTATTGATATTTTGGATCAGATAATTGTTATGGGGCTGTCTTGTGCAATGTAGGATGTTTGGCAGCATTCTTGGCCTCTACCCACTAGATGCCAGTAGCACCCCTCCAACTGTGACAGTCAAAAATGTGTACAGACATTGCCAAATGTTCCTTGAAATTTAAGATTGCCCCTGGGTTGAGAACCACTATCTTAGTCTAATTAGCATTTACCTTGCATCTCATGTGAGAGAGATGGACACCCAAATAAAATCAGTACTCTGCCAGCAGGGAATGAAGAAATGGATGCTGGTAGGTAACCAATAGTGTCTGCTACGTGAAATAAAGCTGTTTTCAAGTTGAGAATTTTTCAAACTGATTTGGAGTGACATTTGTATGTTTACTATTTTCAAGAATATCATTTTTCTAACACTGGCAATTAGAAAAGTTCCTGATCACCTGTGGCACCTAAAGCCTTAACCAACTTTCTAGCATTTGATGACAGTTTGTTTCAATTGTCCATGAATAGATTCTTGGATTATCCTGATCTGTCCCATCAAGATTATAAACTCCTTGATGGCAGGCTTATACCTTCTCTTGATGTTGTAGTCCCCATATCATGTTAGAGACATAGCAGCTATTAGCAGATATATTTATACACTGTGTATTTCTTGAATATTTACTATGTATAAGACAATTTGCATTAAATTTCAGTGAATTGAGTCTTGTATACCTTTGTATTTACAGCTGCCAGTGTCTGGTTAGTTCAAGGAAAGGTTACAAGGACTTTGCCAGGTTCTACTTTGAGAAGAGGAAATCGGGGAAGAAGTGAGCAAGACCCAGGGCCACTATCTTGATCAAACTTTCAGGCCCTTAGAGCTGATTTTTTGACACATAAAAGATGGACACACACTCTCTGTCTTTTATAGCTTGATTCAGGTGAACTTACATGTCTATAAAAGCATAAAATAGTTTTTAAAAGTTAGATCATATATTTTTTTCCTCTGTAGGTGATTGTTGATGAGCAGAATCTGGATTTCCTATTGTCATATACTATTTCAGCTATTCAACAGTGTAGTTCCTGGACACACATGAAAATTCTTCAAGCCCTGGCAGCGCTGGTTTACTGTAATGGATCAAAATGTCAAAAGGTAGTTTAAACTGTATTCAGTTTTTCCTTTGAAAGGTTAGGAGCACAGGCTCTGTGGCCAACAGAATGTGTTCAAGTCTATCCTGCCACCAATGAGATGTTTAACGAGCAATCCTATTCATCCACTCTGGGTCTTGTTTCCTCATGTGTGAAAAATAGTTGCTCTGAGGATGAAGTGAGACGATATTTGTCAAGTGCTTGGCATTCAGTAAATACTGATCATTATCATTATTATTACCATTACCCATCAGCTATGCAGCTGAGACCAAAGGACATCAGCAACTACCTATGTTGGGAGTGATGATACATAGTGATGTTTTTTGACATAACCTTTGCATATTCATCTGAGAGATTTACTTAACAGCTAGTCTTTTGGTGCTTAATTGCCCTTTAGTTAAAAAAATGGGAATCTGTTTAAAGGGCAGCATTTTTCTAGAAACTTTTCTTGAACCAGTATTGACTGTTGTTTTGTTTTAGTACCTCCCAGAGTTGCTAGGCAAGACTGGACTCTTGATGAAATTGAGTGACTTGACTCAGCCTGATCCAGAAGTCAGGAGAGCTGCAGTACATTGTATGGCGAACTTATGTCTCAGGTATGTGGATCCAGTGAGATTTACCAGTAGTAATAAGATAGGGCCTCTCTTGGGCCCCCTAGGTAGTTCATCTGTCTGAAACTAGAGCAAACTTAGAATAACAACCAACTTTGTATTCCCACGTACTTTGCTAATAAGATCATCTTATATTGTTTATTTTAATATTGTTTGTAAAGAAGGAAAAAATAGACTAGGATTGTTTTCCTAAAATGTAGTAAAAGTGATATAATGTGCAATATAACAAAATTTTGTTTTCTGTTGGTATAAATTCTAACCATATTAAGTTTTTAGAAAGATGTATTCATACAGATTTAAACTCTGATGAGATTTATCTGTCAAGGTCAATTTCTTCTCTTTGAAGAAGATGGAAACAGTCCCAGCTTCTCACTGTAGATTCATGCAATATGCACTAGAAAATAAGCAGCACATACGTGAACTAGTCTCTACTTAGCACAGTGCTGTCCAGTGACTAGGAAGGACAGTGCAGTTGTATGATTCTGGCTTGACAGGTCCTGTCTGCATTATTTCTCTCTTAGGACAGAACAGCAGGGCTAAAAAACAGATCTCCCTTTCCCCATAGTTTTTCTTCTATAAACTTCTGTAGCCTTTTCCTATGGAAGCCACTCATTTTCCATGTTCATTCTAGTTTTGTGCCTGTCCCGTAGCAGTAACAAATTAACCAAAGTACACAATTTTCCATTATATAGTTGTATTCAAGGGTATATTCCAACTCTGTTTTGTCTGTATTACTACCATTTTAAATTATTACTCTTTGAAAGTCACATCTCAGAAGAGACTGAGTTTGAGTTCATTTTTTTCTGTATGTGTTTAGTGCGCCAGGACAGCCGTACTTGGAGGAGCCCTACCAAAATATCTGCTTCCAAGCTTTCTTGACTACTTTGCAGTCTCCAAGATCATCTGATATGGATGATATCACATTTTGCATGGTAAGTGGACTATTATTGATCTAGAGAATATTAAAGATGTGTCTAGAATCAGGAGTAGAACAGAGTCTGTTACTAATGAGTTTGATTTGGCTTTCTGTTAATTTTGTCTAGAGATATACTCATAAATGGACTGTTTATAACCTAGAGACTGAAATCATACCTTCTGGGTATGATGTACAATAAACTATTTTTATTTGTTTGTTTTGTTTTGCAATTCTAAGTTTTTAAGGAAAATCGTTATTATTTTTCCTCCTGTTGTATAAAAGCAATATAGTTTCAGGCTAGTGACTGTCTTTAAGATGAAAGGAAGAGAGTGAATTTCAACAATATCTTGCAATATTTTATTTCTTTTTTTACTTTATTTTATTTTATTTTTTGAGTTGGAGTCTCACTGTCGCCCAGACTGGAGTGCAGTGGCCACTCCCGGCCACCGCAGCCTCGACCTGCTGGGCTCCGGCAATCCTTCCGCCTCAGCCTTCCAAGTAGCTGTAACTACAGGCACGTGCTACCACGCCTGGCTAATTTTTGATTTATGGTAGAGATGAGGTCTCGCCAAGTTGCCCAGGCAGGTCTTGAACCCGCGGGCTCAGGCAATCCACTCACCTCAGCCTCCCAAAGGTGCGGGATTACAGGCTGAGCCACCGAGCCCGGCTTTATTTCTTTTTTTAAAAATCTGATGCAAATAACAATTTGCTAACGTGTTTTAAAATTCAGAGTGACACATTTCAAACATTGTAAATCTAAGATAATAAAAGTTCCTTATAGTCCCTCCTCAGATATAGCCACTGGAGACAATTTGTTCCATGTGACCTCAGATTTTTTTTTTATATATATATAAATGAGTATAACTTTAAAATGGGATCATATATGCTGTTTTGTAACTTTCTGGTTTTGTTAAAACTTATTATCGCTTGGACATTCTTTCAGTACATTTTAATATACTTCATACTTTCTAACTGCTGTAGTTGGGCAACCTTGGGCAGATTACTTCACTTCTTGGAGTCTCCATTTTCTTCCCTGAAGTGGGACTGCTATAACTACCTTGTGAGGTTCTTATGAGAAGTATATGAAATAAAGCATTTAAAGTGCTTAGCCTAAGACCTGCTGTTATTATTGTTGAGTTTCACATTTAGCAGAGGGTTAACTTCTTATATGATCACTGTCATAATCATCATAATTGAAATTTTCAGTGTTTCCTATTTCAAGCAAGGCTATAGTTCACATCCTCCCATTGTAGGGACAGAGTCCTAGAAATGAGATTTCTAAATCAAGAAATAAATCTTAATCAGAATTGCCTTCCAGAAAGCAAGTTTTTTTATGTATCATGTGCTCCCATATGTATCCCTTTGCCATTAAGAGCTGCAGAGGTTGCCATATTGCAGAGCTTACCCCCTTCTGATCTCTGCTGCTGTGTTTTATTCCTTATCACACTCTCCTCACTAAACATCTTACCTCTCTCTCTCTCTCTTTTTTTTGAGTTGGAGTTTCACTCTGTCACCCAGGCTGGAGTGCAGTGGCACACTCACAGCCACCCCAGTGTCAACTTGCTGGGCTCCAGCAATCCTTCCGCCTCAGCCTTCCAAGCAGCCAGAACTATAGGCATGTGCTACCACGCCTGGCTAATTTTTGATTTATTGTATAGACGAGGTCTTGCCAAGTTGCTCAGGCTGGTCTCGAACCTGCGGGCTCAGGCAATCCACTCACCTCGGCCTCCCAAAGTACTGGGATTATAGGCTGACCCACTGAACCTGGCCTTCTCTTTTTTCTTACTCTTCATTTGTACATACTGGTTTATAAGCATGTATAGTAAGACCACCTGGTAGGAGTACTTTTTTCTCCTAGAAAAATAATTCATAGTAGTTCATCAGGTATCTTCTCTGGATCTTCATCTCTGCTTTGTGTGTCTGTGTGTGTATCTAAAGTCTGAAGACTTTCTCTCTTCCATCCTAAGGGATGCTAGAAAGTTCATCCCTGGACAACCTAATTTTATTCTGCCTTCTAATGTGATCTTCTTTTTTCCCTTAGTTGTTACAGAATGCATTAAAAGGTATACAGTCACTTCTAAATGGTGGAAAGATGAAACTGACACAGACTGATGAACTTGGAGCTCTTCTAGCTGTACTAAAGGTAAGGCAAGTCTTTATTATGTTTAGAGTCTTTTCTTATTTCAACCCAAGACATGGGAACTTTACAGTCATCATTCTAAGAATTGCTTTATGGTATTAAAAAGTCATGTATCTTTTGAGAGAGCAGAATAAAATGTTCATATTTAAAATGCTCAAAATTAAGAACAGAAAATGTAAATCTTGATTTAGTAAGTATATCATAATTTTAAAGTTATCTATGAATCTCAAGAAAAGAGTAAGTAGCAAGGTATGACTTGTAGATAATTGAATTATAAAGTATCTTGTACCTGTTTATACTTGCAAGAAAAGTCAGGATTTTTCCTTCACTTTTTCCTCCAAGTAGTAGGCAGGCCAGCCAAGAGGTATGTCAGTAGACAGGTTCTGAGCCTGCCAATCAGTGGGGAAGTCAGGGCTGCATCTCTGGCATCAGCTGTTTTCAGGCAGGAAAGAGAAAGAAGCTTTGTGCTAGCCTCAGGTCAGTGCCATGTGTGACCATCTAGCTCTATCATGACTAAAATTTTAATTCTTTCCCTGTGCCAGAGAGATAGCTAGATATGTAGATGAATAACTAAATAAAAATGATAAATTGGTTTTTAAAATTATAGACAGATAAAATAATTGGATATATTTTATAAATTAGTTAATTAAGCCCACGCCTGATCTGACCAGATTCAGCTGAAGGCCAGATGAGATTATGCTCTTCTTAAGCCCCAAACCTTTAAAGTATCTGTTTTCTGTCCTATATCTATTTGCTTAACAAGCTTTTAAACATTAATCTGTTAGTGTTCTGATCCAGGCATGGTAAATAATTGTTTTATGATTTATGGTTTGTATGTGTATTTCTTTATTCATCATTATTAGAAATCCATGTTTCATGGCCTCCCTGGACTAAACATAGAGATGCCCACAGTGTTATACCCAACTCCACTTCCTCAGTACGATGGGCGACCACCTGTCAAACTACAGCTAGCAGAATCCAGTGCTTCCCGACCAACTGTGGTAACTTTACGTCTCTTTAGATTTAACTTGTGACTTCTTTCTATAATAAAGAAGCAATGTGTGTTTTCTATGATTTCAAAAGCCTACCTTGAATTTGATTTCAATTTAGGGTTGTCAGCAGTAAATTTAAACTCATCAGACTGCTGAAAATACTAGTTAAAGAATCTTATATACTTCTAAGAAGTCTAGACAGTGTAACAGTTATAAAAATAAGCATTCACCTTCTATCCAAACTGTTATCTTCATCCCCAAAATGCTCAGTACTAGGAGTCTACAAACTTTTTCTAAAAGGCTTGCTAGTAAATACTTTAGGTCTTTGTCATAAATACCAACTCTGTTGTAGTGCAAACGCAGCTATTGAAGCTATATAAATGAATGGATATGGCTGTGTTCCAGTAAAACTTTATTACCAGAAATAGGCTGTGGAATGGGCTGGATTTGGCCTTTCTGCCATAATTTGCCAACTCCTCTCTAGACCATTAGAAACCCACTTACCAGTAAGCTTACCATCTCCACATTCTTCATTCACCAAATTTCTCAGCCTTTCCAGATAGCTGCCATGTTCCTCATGCTTCAGTTGCAGAACGTGGAACATATAGATGTATAGCCAAGGATTTATATCCAGAAATGTAATACCTGATAAAAATGCTTCTAATTAGAAATTATTTCACTTATTTACTTATTCAACATTCACCCAGCATCTGCTGTATCCCAGACATTGTGCTAAGCACTAAGCTATGGATTCTAATTGCTCCTAGAAGTTTGAGGTTGAAGACAAAGACGGATAAGTAAACAACTACAATGCAAAATTATGATTTCTTTCATCAGAATATTTACAGGGTACTCTGGGAACACATTCAGAGCACCCAATCTAAAGGTGGAAGGAAGGAGGAAGAGGAGACTTTTTTAAGGATGTGGCTAAACTGAGACTCCAGAGTGAGTAGTAATATAGAGAAAAAGAGATGAATATTTACATTTATAGAAAACAAAAGGTGCATAAACATAGAGAATGAGAGTGCACATTGACCATTTGTTAACTAGTAGGGCTAGAGTTTCAGGTGTGTGGAGGGAAAGAGTGGGGTAATTGTGTAGCAGAGGCCAAATGATAAGAGTCTTGTTTATTTTTTTATTTTTATTTTGAAAGTAGGACTTATTGAGAGGACAGAAAAGCTCCCACGGTGGGAGGGGACATGAGGGAATTGCTCAGGAGTCTTGTTTAATACATTGAAGAGTTTGGGTTTTTATCTTATAGACAGTAGATATGCATTGAAGAATCTTACATAGGGAAATGATGTGATCAGATTTGCATCTTAGGAAAGTGACTATAGTAGCAAGTAAAAGGGTATCAGTCTGGGGCCACATTAAATAGTCCAAGGTAGAAGTGATGAGGACTTTGTTTCTCAAGGCCAGGGACTTTGAGAATGTGGCTTGCCAGATTCCAAAGATATTTGGGTGTCAGAAAGTAGGGGAAAAGAAGGAAACTGGCTTCTACTTAGTAGCTGCTTCTACACACCCCAGGGCCCTGAAACATGCATTGTTTGTAATGGATTACCATCTCTTCTATGCAGTCATGTATGGTGATACTAGCTATGCATTTTATTTGAGAGAACTGAAAAAATAGGCATTTGAGTCATTTTCTACAGGCTTTAATTCTCTTGAGGAATCCCAGTTGAGAGCACTGAATGCTTTCACAACAGCTATGCCAAGGAGGCAGTACCTCATACTTAGCCTCTGAGCTTATACTTACAGATAAGCTCAGAGGGGCTGATTTGCCCAGAGTCACAGAGGGAGAATTTAAATCCAGGCCACATACTTTGCTCTCTCCCATGTATTTCTTATCTTGTTTCTTATGCAATAGTAGGGTGTAAGCACTTAACATTGTGTCTGATACTTAGGGTATTAAGTAAGTGCCACTTTTTTCTTCTTTATTTTAACTACATGTTGGAGACTTATTTAGTCACTTTCAAATGAGAAAGTAATTATTCGGTTAACAGCCATTTTGAAATAGCTATCATATATGTGTCTTCATTTACTCTTAAAATCAGAATAAAAAGAAAAAATCTAAAGTAAAACCAAAGAAAATCCAGCAAGGAGAGGAGGAGGAAAAGGAATCCAGTGGTGAAATAGACGCAGCCCCAGTCACTGGCACGGGCATAGTGAACCTGCATGAAGGGAACAGTTGGTGCCCTTCCTCCCTGGGTATCCAGAATTTGCCTTTAGATGGAAGTGGAGCTGCAGGAAAAGATCGAGTCTCCTCACCCTTCAGTTCTTCCAGTTGGAAAAGGGTCAGCAGTAGTGAGTCAGACTATTCTGATGCTGAAGGAGGCATGCAGAGTAAAATGAGGTAGTAATATTTTGTTATATTTTTATGCCTTATATTCTAAGTTGTATGTAAGTTTATAACTTCCTTTAAAAATCTGAATGCTGCATGTTTTTTAACTTGAAGATTTTCATTTACGTGGGACTTTCCATTATTCTGAATAAGCGTTGCTCTCTTGATCTGCCTTTGTGCATGTTGTTCTTCTCCCTAGACTATTTTTTCCTTCACTCTTTTTTTGCCTTTTTGTCTTGCTAACCACCACTCATTTTCAATGTGGGCTCAGAAATTATTCTCTGGGAAGCCTTTCTACCTTAGTGTTAATCATAATTATAGTTATCTCTTTTACTGTTCATTACTGCCATTTATGAGCTTGTCAAGGGCAGGGGCTTTGTTTATGTCTGCCAGCATCAGTATAATGTCTGCCACATACATAAGGTTATACATACAGTAGATATTATTAATGTTCCATATCTAACACTGGTTTCCTAACATCAAAATGTTGCTCTTTTATTCTCTAGTTGAGTTTATTCATTCATTGTAAGTCTTAATAATTCGTTATATAAACAAACTGCTTTAGCATGATTTGGTTGTATTTTGAAAAAAAAATTGGTAATTACAGTAACATATTTAGGGATTATTCAGAATGTTTAATTTCTCAATGTATTATTTAAATTAGCTGAAATAAATAGCATTTCATGTTTGCATTTTTTAAAAACTTAATTTTTTTTTCTTTTTTGGGGGGGGGCATAAAAGGTCTTACCAAGCCAAAGTTCGCCAAGGAGCACTAGCTTGTTTTCTTTCTACTATAAAGTCAATAGAAAAAAAAGTTCTTTATGGTTATTGGTCAGCCTTTGTTCCTGATACACCTGAACTTGGAAGCCCACAGTCTGTGTCCTTGATGACTCTGACATTAAAAGATCCTTCTCCAAAGGTAAGGACATATAAATTCTAAACTTTATAATAGGAAAAAAAAAACTTAAGAGTCATTATTGTTTTCTTTGCCGTATCTGATTTTATCTGGATACCACTCTTATTAATACTGCTACATATCCTGACTTGAGAACCTCTGGACAGGCAGGAAGATGGGAAATGGGCTTTTGTGAATAACAGGCTTATATAATTAATACATTGAGGGAGATCAGATAGCGGTTGCGTCCAGCCCCAGGGCTTGCTAAAAGCCTGAGCATGCTGAGTTATGATTGTGTGTCTCCTTTGAGCTGCACTAAAGCAGTTATGCTTCTCTTCCTTTTATGGAAATGTTAATTGCTGTGGTGTTTATAATAGAAAAACATCAGAAATGGATTAAACAACTCAATGAAATATCATGATACATTTATAAAAGATGCATAAGGCTTAGAAAAATGTTTATAGTGCTTTGTGAAAGCACAGGATATAGAATTGTATATACAGTAGTATCTTACCTGTTTTCTTTTTCAACTTTTTCATATTTTTCAAATTATGTGTAATAAATATTTTATTTATTTTAACAAGAAAAACTTATTTTTTAAAAAAACAAAAATGGTTCACAGTTCTGGATACTATAGCAAGATATCCCATGGCTAATCAAATATTTGCCTATGCTTGTATATGTTCATTCCTTTTCAGAAGTTAGCCTCTTATACAAGTAAGAAAAATAGCCTGCTATTTACAGTAATAAACATTAAAAAGTTATGCTGAGTGGCATCTGGGTGTCCTCAGGTAACCAGCTACCCACAAACTGAATAGTTTAAATTAGTCCAATAGTGTATTATTCCTCTTCTATTTTTAAAATTGTCCATTAAAGGGGATGGGAGGGATAATAACCCACAATACATTGGAACTCCTTGAATAGCTAATTACTGTATAAGGTTTTCTAGATGATCTGTCAGAAGCTTTTACAGGGTAAAGAAAGATAAGTTGGTCAGGCTCAGTGGCTCAGCCTGTAATCCCAGCACTTTGGGAGGCCGAGGCAAGTGGATTGCCTGAGCCTGCAGGTTCAAGACCCACCCGGGCAACCTGGTGAGACCTTATCTCTACAATAAATCAAAAATTAGCCAGGCGTGGTAATGCATGCCTGTAGTTCTGGCTACTTGGAAGGCTGAGGCAGAAGGATTGCCAGAGCCCAGCAGGTCGAGGCTACAGTGGCTGAGTGCGTGCTACTGCACTCCAGTCTGGGTGACAGAATGAGACTCCAACTCAAAAAAAAGATAAGTTAACCTCAATTATACATACACAAAAAAATGCTTTGTGGGTTATTTCAAATACCCAGTATTCTAAGAGGTTAAACCAGCAGAAAGTTTATAAATTTAACTGAATCAGTAGTGAATGAGAACCTGGGAGAAAAATGGAAAATGAATGGTGGCAAATAAATCAGAAATGAAGTCATTGGAGTAATTGAGAGAAAAACTACTAAAAAGATTTCAAAGTATATATTTGAGGACCCTCCAGCTAGGAGGAGCTGCCAGCAGTGACTAAGGAGATGGTGCTGTAGAGCAAGTAGCAGCCCAAGTTAGACACCTACATTGCAGCTGTCCAACTAGAAGGATGCAGGACATTGCAGCCTTGGAACATGAATACTGAGAGGCTATGCGGTCATATCTGATGAAAGGGAACTGGAAACACTTAGGGTATATTTATATACTTATATTTTTAAGATGTCAAAGTGGCCTTATCTATCTTCTTGATTTGGGTACCTTTTAGATACGTCCTTGCTATTTAACTTTGGTGAATGCAGGAAATGTGATGAGAAAAACGATACAGAACTTCTTCTGGAGATGTCATAGGTCCAGTGAAAAAGCCATATGAAAGTCCTGGAGAAATGGAAAAACCAGTCATCCTTTTAGAGAGAACTAAAAAAGATGAAAGAAGTGATTTTAAATTAGTCAGTTCAGTGTAATGGCAAGTGAAATGGTTGTACTTGAGATTTTTCTATCAGATATTAGCTTGGAAGCGTATAAGTGTGGTGGTTATTGTCTGCCACAAGGCTTGGGGCATACCTTTGCAAACTCTCCATAGTATAACTAATTGTGCACCAAGACACACACTAGAAGAAATGTTGTGGTAGATGATGTTAGTGAGAGAGACTTTATAAAGACTTCTGGAAAGTTATGTGCAAAAATTAAAAGTACCATTTCATGTAATTAGAATGGAACAATATTTTGAATTGACCAAATTAAAAGGAGCATCCATGTCTATAGGCCAAGTGGTCATTTTCTCAGATGCTCATTGTGCATGTAGAGTTAGATGGCTGGAGTTTCTCTTAGCCAGAATTAAACATGACAAGACAACAATAATATAACTTATTGAAATGCTTAGTTATTAATTTTGAGTTAATGGGAGCTCTGATTTGACCTATGGCATAATCAACTAGAAACAAATTTAACTCTGTACTAAGACATTTTCCAAAGAGAAATGAACAGAAAGAAGGATGATTGGACTCTTCCCATCAAAACACCAACAACAGACAGAGGCTACTTTTAGGAAATTGAAACATGAACTGCTAGAATGGTTAATTGGGAAGGAAAAAACTTAGAAATTTCCCTCAGGATTTGGCACTGTGTTGGTACTTGGGAAATAATCATTTCCATGTTGAAAATGTGCTTCTGAAAGCGCATCTTATATGTTTCCAGAAGGGACAGACCAAATAACCAATAAAAATAACATGACTAATTTAAATATTTCTTTTATATGATATCTTCAGGTGTTATAAAGGCATATTATGGAGATAGATCATCAAGAGTGGTCTCTAAGGAGCAAAATATAGAGAAAACCTTTGTCTTGATATCTTGAGAATTAATCCTGATTTTCAAATTCAATCATGGTAATTTATTGCTGTTTTAGTTAACTATGAAAAGTGGAAACAAATTAAAATCTAGATAATAGATGGCATATCTAGGAAAGAGAGTGAAAAGGTTGAGTTTTTTAACTATTATGGAGTGGTAGGTAAACAGGTTTTCTCTTAATATGGCCAACCAAGAACATATATTTGCTTTGGTGTCTCCAAATCTAGAGACCCTGACACAGTGTTCAAATGCCTCCACCTAAAAGACAACCAACCTGGGGAGTATGATACAATGAAATTAATCTTGAAACATGTGAATAATAATCAGTACTTGGACAAAGAGGCAAAGAAGGGCTCCCAGCAGGAACTTCTTTGTCACCCTTCCAAAAATATTCTGAAGCCAAATGCATAAAAAGAAAAAAAAAAACTAGGATTAGCTAAGCTACCTCAGCAAATATTTCTGCTGTGTTCTTAAATAGCCAAAAGGAAAAGTACTTTCCTGTTTTGGTAATTGTAGACAAGCCTTCATGTCCAAGGAGGAGAAACTACATGCTAGTAAAACCGGGCATACTGATGTTTATAAGATTAAAAAGTCTTTCATCCATCATTGTAAATATTTAGACAATAAAACTTAATCAACAAAATGAGCTCTCTGGAGAGCTGCTCTTGTTATGATATGCTTGCATGTTAGTAATTTCTGCTGAAAGTGCTGATTAGACTGGTAAACAGGATATTAAATATTGATATAAGAACAAATGAAGCAGAACTTATACCAGATTCATCATCATAAGTAACAATAACAAAGATCTATTAAACAGTTTAAAGGAAGTTAGCTTAGAACAGTGAGAAGTATAATTTGATATAGTATCAAATTTTCTCTGTAGATTTTATACCTCCATGGAAAAAAACAATTTCAGTGACATTCATTTTCACCTGTGATGTCTTTCCCCCTTAGGGTGCCAAAGTTAATTGTGCTGAAATTGTTTGACTTTGAACATCAGTACATTTCTTCCCACAACTTGATTTTTATTTTTATTTAGTTGGTAAGCTATTGGAATTGTGATTTTTTAATTGCTTTCTAAAGAAATGAAGGTTTAGCATAGCATCTCTTGTTCGGTTCAGACCAGCTATGTTATCAGGGATTGGCAAACTATGGCCTTTGGGCCAAATCTGACCCACCACCTATTTTTGTTTGATCTGTGAACTAGGAGTGTTTTTTACTCCCTTAAATTTTTTTTTAATAATCAAAGCAAGAGTAACATTTCATGATATGTGGAAATTATATGGAATTCAGATTCCATTGTCCATAAGTAAAGGTTTATAGGAATACAGCCACATTCATTTTTTATATAGTGTCTATGCTGCCATGGCAGAGTTGAGTGGTTATGACCGAGATTCTGGCCTGCAGAGTCTAAAATCTAAGATAATGTACTGCTAGCTCCTTATAGAAAAATTTGCCAGCCTCTGATCTAAGTTCTTGATCAGCTTTGTGTTTGTGCTCGCTCGCGCTCTCTTTCTCTCTCTCGTTCTCTCTCTCTCTCTCTCTCTCTCTGTCTTGTTCTTTTACATATATATACACAGAATTTCTTAATACATTGTCAACTTCCTAACTTAAATGATGCTTAATTCTGAAGTCTCATGCTACTGTACCACGAATTTGTTTCCAGAGCAATACATTTTAGACTTTTACTATTCCACTCTACAAAAGGCCTGCTGAAGTGATTTATTACTTTGTTGTTTGGAGATAATATAATTAAAGCCTTTCTGGACAACCTTTTTGACTCAATCAGATATACCTAATGTTAAGTAACTATTTAGATTAGATCATATAATTGTAATGTGTGATTTCCTTCTTTTAAAAATTTGACCGAGAGGCCGGACTTGGTGGCTCAGCCTGTAATCCTAGCACTTTGGGAGGCTGAGGCAAATGGATTGCCTGAGCCCATGGGTTCAAGACTCACCCGGGCAACTTGGCGAGACCTCACCTCTACAATAAATAAAAAATTAACCGGGCATGGTAGCGCACACCTGTAGTTCTGGCTACTTGGAAGGCTAAGGCATAAGAATTGCTGGAGCCCAGCAGGTCGAGGCTGCGGTGGCTGGGAGCATGCCACTGCACTCCAGTCTGGGCGACAGAGTGAGACTCTAACTCAAAAAAAAAAAAAAAAATTTTGACCGAGGATGTTCATTGGCATTTTTTGAGTGAGCTGGCCAAAGAGGGTTCAGTATTATTTCATATTAATAGTCTTGCATTAATTACCTATATTCCATTTTGGTTAAATTGACTTTCTCTTCAATTCTTTGTTCATTTCTGGTCTTTAATACTGCAAAATCATCAGAGTACCATTTGAAAGTAATCTTTCAGTCTTCATAAAGAAAATTGATGCAGTAACACTTTTCCTGACAAATACAGCAGACTGACAAAGGTGTCCTCTTTGTCCTTTCCATCTATAAGATTTTACATAATGGCATTCCTTTCTTTGACTATCAGATACTGTTAGTACAAGCAGTATTATTTCCTACACCTAAGATTGTTTCTAAAAGTTGGATCACTAATGATGCCTGCCAAGTTGAAAGTACACAAGGTTCCTAAAGTCCTGTATAACATTGAGCACTCAGATGCTTCAGAGAAGACCATAAAACAGAATGTTCTCAGGAACTTTGATATGAAACAGACTGAAAAGACGTGTGTTTTTTTCTACCCCAACTTCTTTTTAGTTAACCTTCTGCTTGAGGGCCTCTAATCATTAAATTATTCTCATGCTCAGGATTTCAGATTTTTTGTACCTTGGCGTAGCTTCGATTTACTCTTTACAATAAGAAAGCCTAACAGTAGTGTGATTTAGAATTGGTTTTTTAGGTGTGGGGTGCAAGTGGCCTACCTAGTTTGTGGCTGCTTTTAGGACCTAATAGATAACTTCATTGCCTTTATTCTTCTAATTAAAATGATCCCAAATATTTGAAAATGAAGTATATGTAGCAAGAAGGGAATTCAACTCCTGATTTTTAACTAACCAATGTGAATCATCCTGAAATTTCAGACACGAGCTTGTGCTCTGCAAGTTTTATCTGCCATCTTGGAAGGCTCAAAGCAGTTTCTTTCTGTTGCTGAAGATACCAGTGACCACAGAAGGGCTTTTACTCCCTTCTCCGTAATGATTGCCTCCAGCATTAGAGAGTTGCACAGATGCCTTTTGTTAGCTTTGGTGGCGGAGTCATCCTCACAGACTCTTACTCAGATCATTAAGGTAAATGTGCCAAGTTATCTGTGGGTTCCAGAGGGGGTTTCTCTGTTTCAATTTCATATAATGTTCTACATAGCCCAAAAGTAACTTAAGACTATAACTAAGTAATAATTTTATTAAAGATATTCTATTTGGAAGTCTGTACCTACTTGTCTGATCTTACCTACAATGTCTATATGTTCAAATAAATGATTTGCTAAAACTACTCCTTTATATTTAGCATCAAGTTGTACCAATGAGAATACAAGTGTTATTTTTTAAAATAGACCAAAAAAGGGACTGATATTCAATTAAGTATAAAGACATTTCTTTTTAAATTAAACACTAAGAAATTTGTCTTTCAGTGCTATGGTTTAATCAGGCTTATCGATAAGCAACTTTTTTGTATTTTACAGTGCCTTGCAAATTTAGTGTCAAATGCACCTTATAACCGTCTGAAACTTAGCCTGTTGACCAAAGTCTGGAACCAGATAAAACCTTATATCCGCCACAAAGGTTAGTAGTGGTTTAAAACTGATTGCTGCTTTTGCTGCTTCATATCAATCAAACTAGAGTATTCCTTAAAAAAAAAAATAGTATTCAGAGCATTTAGCATTTTTATAGCTCTAAGAGATCTCTGCTTATTCTCAGATTTTCAAAAGTACCAACTGTTGCTAGAATCCCACTTTTGACCCCTCCAGCCCAGTGGAAGGAAGTGAGCCAGGGAATTAATTATAAAGTTTAATGCCTCTTTAGTGCTTCAGGGCAATGACCTGAGTATCTCTTTAGAATCAGGATTGAGCCAAGTGCAAGCAGTCCCCTTCAAGTATATAATAGTGTATATCCTTTAGGAATAGGTAGAGGATCTATGGATAGATGGACAGACAGATATCCTCTTTTTGGAAAGAAAAACTGAAATATAATATCTGACTGCTTTAACATTATCTCCTCTGAAGTTCAGTTAAAATCCCAGAACTTCAAATCATCACTAGCTACAGTGTCTTATTTCTTGACTTACTCCCACTTGTAATGTTTATGTACTATAAACACTTGCCTTTAGAATATTTGTTTTTCTTTTGTTTGCAAACTTTCAGATCAAATAACATTCTGATGACTTGAGTTTTTCAGTCAGAATTGTAGAACAAGAAGGAAGCATGAATGTTTTTCGTGACATTGTGGAAAGAACATAGGACCTGGAGTCAGTCCAGGGGTCTATAGCCCACTCCCATTTTTGCCATCTCATAGCCATGGCCCTCTCTGAATCCTAATTGTCTCCTAACAGGAAGAATTATAACTGCCTCATAAGATTTTAATGTGGCTCAAATGAAACAATGATGTGTAAACTAAGTCCAGTTCCCTTCTTACACCAATGTGTAAAATGGACCCCGGCAAGATAAATCTTTCCTTAAGGCCGCTCATCACATTCATGGCAGAAATAAGATTAAAACAACCCAAGTCTCCTGATTCAGTCCCATGCTCACTCCACTGTACCAGCTTTTCATTATCTCCATCTTCAACTGAGGGGAGTGGACCATGTATCAAAGGTTCCTTTCAAGTGTCTGACTTTTTCTGCCAGTAACATTGAACATTATTATTAAAATATTCAAACCCTAAAGTACTTAAGTACAAATCTAATAAGCTGTGTGCAAGATCCATATGAAGCAAACTATAAAACTCTGATGAAAGAAATCAAAGAAGAACCGAATGAATGGAGAGGTATTTATTCCATGTTCATGGATAGAGAAAGACTCAATATTGTCAAGATGTCAGTTCTTCCCTACTTGATCTATAGATTGACTGCATTCCCAATCAAATTCCCAGCAAGTTATTTTGTAGATATCAACAAACTGATTCTGAAGTTTATATGGAGAGGTAAAAGACCCAGAATAGCCAACACAGTATTTCTAGAGAAGAACGAAGTTGAAGGACTAACACTACCAAACTTCAAAATCTATAAAACTACAGTAATAAAGACAGTGTCATATTGGTAAAAGAATAAACAAGGAGATAAATGGAACAGAACTGAGAGCCCAGAAAGAGACCCACATTAATATAATCAACTAGTCTACAACAAAGGAGTAAAGGTTTTCTTTTCAGTAAATGGTGCTGCAACAACTGGACATTACATGCCAAAAAATGAATCTAGACACAGAACTTTTAGCATATTTCTTATAGCTTAAAAAAAAATACTGGGTTCATTCAAGGTTCACACACTGCGTTTAGTTATTATGTCACTTTAGACTTAAAAAAAAAATCTAGAGTAGTTCCCTCATCTTTTTTTTTTAACAATCCTGATTTTTGGAAAAATCCAAGCCAGTTGTCTTATAGAATGTGAGCTCTGCCACCAAAATGAACAAAAGAAATCACATTCTCAATTTGTCAGATTGTTTATGGTGTTAACTTACTCTCCTGTCCCATGTACTTACTTTACATTAGAAATGCAGGCTAGAGGTTTAATTAGATACAGGTTAAACAAGGATCTAATAATTCTTAATTGCCTTCAGGGATAACTACCACCTTTATGAGAGCTGTTCCCATGGTGATAGATTCTTACTGTTTCCTTTGATAGATGTTAATGTTCGTGTGTCAAGTCTTACACTCTTGGGAGCTATAGTGTCCACTCATGCACCTTTACCTGAAGTCCAGCTACTTCTACAACAGCCATGTTCTTCTGGACTCACTAATAGCAATTCCGCAACTCCTCACCTCAGCCCTCCTGACTGGTGGAAGAAAGCCCCTGCAGGACCTTCTCTTGAAGAAGGGTCAGTTAGCTCACCAAAGGGGTCTTCAGAGCCTTGCTGGCTCATTCGACTTTGCATTTCCACTGTTATACTCCCCAAGGAGGATTCCTGTTCAGGTAGTGATGCTGGCTGTGCAGCAGGAAGCAACTATGAATCATCCCCCATGCGACTAGAGGCCTTACAGGTAGGAGGTGTCATTTTCTTATCTCAGAGATGGAAGTAATCATTCCTCCTTCACAGGGTGATTATAAGGAGTGACTGTGAAAAGTGTGTAAAACCAAACCATGTGTCAGTCATGTTAGTAGTGGGAGTTGAATTATTGGTATAGATGGTTTATTTGTTTTTGCTATTTTGTTTGGGGGAGGTGGTCCTTGGTTGTAAAATGTCAGATTCATTCCTTCCAGTTCTTTTATTGCAAACTGTCTTAGTCACCTCAGGTATTGCATAGCAGGTGGGTATAATAGATTGCATAATAATTATGAAAGAGGCTGGACCATGGTGGCTTACGCATGTAATCCCAGCACTTTGGGAGGCCAAGGTTGGAGGAATGCTTGAGCCCAGGAGTTTGAGACCAGCCTAGGCAACATAGTAAGACTTCATCTTCACAAAAAATCAAAAAAGGTGGTGCATTTGTAGCTCCAGCTACTCAAGAAGCTGAGGCAGAAGGATCACCTGAGACCAGGAGGTCAAGTCTCTGGTGAACCATGATCATGCCGTTGTACTCCAGCCTAGGTGATAGAATGAGACCCCGACTCAAAAAAAAAGAAAAAAAATTCTGAAAGAAGTTATACAGTTAATCTTTGATTTTTGCATCTAAAAATTAAATGTTTAATTCTCCATAAACTTTTCCTTGGTCTCATATCTGCTTAGTGAAACAAAATAATTGTTCCTTCAAAGGACTATAACAACCCTAGGTTAAAAAATTAGCTTTTTCTGTACCCAAATACACTCTAAGACATATGCTTGGTCCTGGAGTCTGTTGCTAATTGACTGGAAAAACATTAGACATATCCTCCAACTTTTTCAGCCTTAGTTTTTTCAACTGTAAAATTCAACTAATACCTACTTGAAAAATATTTCAAAGACTGAAATGATACTACATTAATGAAAAACAACCATAAACTATAAAGCACCATAAAATTATGATACAGTTAATTGATGTTAGTCATAAAATAAAAATTATGGTTCTTCTCTTTATGCTTTTCTGGATATTGCAACCTTACCCTCAGGTCTTGGGTTAATTCCATGCTTTCTTTGCAGGTATTGGCTCATCTGGCAAGGGGCTACTTTTCAATGGCTCAGGTCTACTTGATGGAGCTTGGAGAGTTGATTTGCAAGTGCATGGGGGAAGCAGATCCATCCATTCAGCTTCATGGAGCAAAGGTAATTTTCATTAAAAGCCACTTGTTTCTTTTTCTCTTCACTTTATGTTCTTCTCTATGTGCTGAATGTCTATCAGTTCTGAGCTTTGTTAAAATGGATTTAGGTAAGGAAGACATACATTCTCCTATTTTTGGTTCTTACACATAAACCCAAAGAATCAATTTGGTAATAAATTAACAATATGTAGCTGTTGATTTTATACCTTGAAAGAATGTCTATTATAAGAGTTACTGAGAAAAGAAAGAAGAGGAATTGAAAATTATTTTTCTCCTTGATTGGAGGTGATCTCCAAACTGAAGTGAAGTTATTTGTAACCTGCATAGTTCTGTTTTGATAATCATTTCTTTTATCTTGGCAGCTACTGGAAGAACTGGGTACAGGCTTAATACAACAGTATAAACCAGATTCTATGATAGCACCTGATCAGAGAGTCCCAGTCTTCTTGGTAAGTAAATGTCAATTTATACTTTTTAGTTTTCTTTTCTTAGTATGTCAGTTACAGTTTTATTTTAAGGCTCAGTGATAAAGTGGAGTAGATAATATGGTTTTTTCCAATGTCAAAAATTACAGTATATAATCTATATTCATGAAACTAGCATGAATAGGTTTTATTTGCATTTTGGTTTATTTGTAACTCAGTATGTGGTAGGTTTATGTGTAACATACAACCAGCAGTGGTAAAACCAATATTTCTTTTGCATAAAACCTAGTTTGGTTATTCAGCCTGCCCAATAGGCAAACTAGAATGGTGGGAAGAGCCAAGGATTTTGAATCAGAAGGCATGAGATTTAATTTAGGGCGTATCATTTAATGGATATGTGGTTATAAGCATGGTTTCCTCATTATAAAGAAGAAGAATAATCTTTAAATCACAAAGCGGTTGACAAATAGAATGAAATATAAAGATGTTAGCACAGAGTATGTGCTCAGTGAATGTTAATTCCCTTAACCCCCCACCCTGTGATTCTATGAAATTCCTGGGATCTCAGATGATTTCTGTTGCCCTTACACCATGCCAGTTCTTTATATGAAGGACACTTGACCCCACCTAAAAAGGATCCTACTTAGTGGGACCCCAAAGCAGCACAGTGTTGCTTTTCTCCCTGTGCCCTCCTCCTTCTCCCTATTCTTTTCTCTTTACAATTTTCACCATCCTTGCAATGAATTAAAAATTCTAGCCTAGTCCCTTCCTTAGGCTGCCACTAAAGCTTCCATGTAACCATTTGCAGGGAAATGAGCTGGGCTTTGCTGTCAGACAGAACTAGGTTTGAATTCACACTTCTCCCCTTGCTAGACACATGACTTTGGGCAGGCCTCTTAACTGTTCGCACTCAGGTAGTGTCTTATTGTTAAAAAGACATACTTTCTGTACTACTTGTCTATTGCTGAGTAATAAACTAACACTAAACGCTTAGCAGCTCAAAACAATATTCATTTATTCTGTCACACAGTCTCTGTGGGTCAGGAATAGGAGTGGCTTGGCTGAGTGATTCTGGCTTAGGTCTGTCATGAGATTGGGGTCAAGATTCTCCCAAGGGCTTCAGTCAGCTAAAGAGTTGACAAGGGTTGGAGGATCTTCTTCAAGATGGCTCAAGACCCTTATACTTAGCCAGTTAGTGTTGGCTGTTGGCAGAAGGCCTCACTCAGTTCCTCCCCGTGAGGACCTCTTCAGAGGGCTGTTTGAATGTCATCTTGGCATGGCAGCCAGTTTCCTCACAGCAAGTGATCCAAGGGAAGGAGCAAGACAGAGCTGTGGTATTTTTTGTGTTGTAGCTTTGGAAGTTTCATGCTGTCATTTCCACAACATCCTATTGGTTGCACAGGTCAGCCTATTCAGTGTGGGAGGGGACTACACGGGTGTAAATATTAGTAGTTGAACATAATTGTAGAATCTGCCACCATTCTTCTGGATTGGGGCAAGGAGGGTCCAGCCTGGGTTTCTAGGAGCTGTGGTGGGAGGAAGACAGAACTGTTGCATGAAATACACAGCAAAACCTGGGACTAAGTCTGGGGGACAAAAACTGGACATATCAAAACCACAGCCAGATTTGCAAATGAATGTGAAATCCCAGGGTTTTTATAAAGTGTGAAAGGAAACTGTTCAGATGTCTACCTTAGGAACTTTGAAGTGAGATAATCCTTCAGAGTGCTTAGAACAGTCTATTGCCCAATTTAAGAGTGTCCACCGTGTACCAGGCCCTGTGCTAGAAACTTTACACACAATATTACATTGTATTATCACACAGACTCTGAAAAGTAAATGTCTTTCCCCTGTTGAAGAGGAACCAAAGCTTAGGTTAAGTGATACCCATGGCTGCAGAGACGGGGCAGCTGTGAAGAACTCTTTCCCAGCTCTGCCTCTGGATCCCATGCTCTTTAGACTCTGGCATGTGGCCTCTGTGCTGCTCTGGAACCCAATCCCATGTCCACATAGGACCAGGTTGATGGAACCCTAGCTGGGCATCAATTGATCTGGATTCTAGTTAACCCCTGCTGCTGATCAGCAAGTTGTATTATCTCTTTGTAACTCAGTTTCCTTGTGTGAAAATGAGGATAATATTAGAGGTTTGATTTAGTTGTGCTAAGGATTAAAATGAGTTGATAAGTGTAAAATACTTAGAACAGTTCCTGGCATTGAAAAACATTAACTGAAAAACTCTAGCTGTTGCCACTATTGTTGTTACAAGAAAATCATCTTCTCCTCCTCTTGATTATTATCACTATTGCTCAACTTTATCAGACTGTAGTCTCCTAATCAATAAAATGGAAGGACTCAACTACTGTAGTTGTATTCTTAAGATCTTTTCAACACTGGAAGAAGAACCAATGAAAGCATTTACAGAAAACTTCTACTTTAAGAAAAAATGATTCATCACTGAAGCCATCTGGTAGGCATAGTTGGTTCCACTATTGTCTCTCGGGCTGTGACTTTTACTGTGCCTCTGTTCTAGGTGGTGATGTTCTGGACTGTGATGCTAAACGGTCCTTTACCCAGAGCCCTACAGAATTCAGAGCACCCAACTCTCCAGGCGAGTGCCTGTGATGCCCTGTCTTCCATCTTGCCAGAGGCCTTCAGCAATCTGCCGGTAAAAATGGGTGTTTTCGTAACCTTAAACGATGCCTCAAGCATCAGGGCTTGAATTTGATTCTTTTACATTTTGAACCAGTGTTCAGCATCATCTCTGAGGAAAAGGTGCTTGTTCTTCTTGAGTTTGGGGTAAGGACAGAGGGAAACAGAAAATGGGAAAACTTAAAGCCTTAATATATCAAGAAAGCTGTTGCTCCCTGTGTGTTAGGATGTAGTAGTGGAGGTAAGAGTAGCAGAGGCTTTGAAGGCAGAGAGATTTCAGAAAGATTCCATATCTAAAATTAAAAAGACCGGTTAAATCCTAGCTCTTCCACTTTCTAGCCCTTTGACTTTCTTAACTTCTCTAAAACTTAGTATTATCATCTATAAGATGGGAATCAAGCCAGACATGGTGCTCATGCCTATAATCCCAGCACTCTGGAAGGCCAAGGCAGGAGGATTGCTTGAGCCCAGGAGTTCAAGACCAGCCTGGACAACATAGCGAAACCTTGTCTTAAAAAAAAAAAAAAAAAATTATAGTTCTAGAGAGGCTAGAAAGACCAGTATCAAGTCATTGGCAGGATTGATATCTGATGAGGACTCATTCTCTGGCTCGTAGATGGCACCTTCTGGCACCTTCACATGGTGGAAGGGCAAGGTAGTGCTCTAATGCCTCTTTTATAAAGGCACTAATCTCATTTATGAGGGCTTTGCCCCCATGACCTAATCTTCTCCCAAAGTTCTTACCTCCTAACTCCCAAAGGGGGTAAGGATTTCAACATATGAATTTTGAGGGGAACAAACATTCAGACCATAGCAGTATTCAAATTGCTCCTTTTCTTTCTTTTTTTTTTTTTGAGTTGGAGTCTCACTCTGTCACCCAGACTGGAGTGCAGTGGCCGCTCCCGGCCACCACACCCTCGACCTGCTGGGCTCCGGCGATCCTTCCGCCTCAGCTTTCCGAGTAGCCGGAACTATAGGCACGCGCTACCACACCCGGCTAACTTTTTTATTTATTGTAGAGATGAGGTCTCACCAAGTTGCCCAGGTGGGTCTCGAACCCGCGGGCTCAGGCAATCCACTCACCTCAGCCTCCCAAAG